>PDLM01000022.1:0-84882 GCA_003369665.1 Coleophoma cylindrospora
TATTTCTAATATAAATATAATTATTAAAGAGTTAAGTATAAAGATCTAGAAGTTATTTATAATTAGTTTTAACTTATTTAGAATATAATTATAAAGTATAAAATCTATAATTATTATAAATATATAATAGCTTATAGCTTAAGGCTTAGTAAAGGAACTATAAGAGAACTATAAATAAAGATTATAAAGTAATAAATATTATATAATAGATTATTAAGATTATTTAGATTATAATAATAATCTAGATAATCTAGATAATCTATAAAGTATAAAAATTTATATAAGTAAAATAATTTTCCTTTTAAATAAGAGCTTTATACTTAACTTAAATTAAGTTCTTTATTTATAATAATATCTTTATTTAATTATCTTTATAATATATCTATCTCTTTAATATAACCTAACCCTTAAGTACTTTAGCTATTCTATAGCTAGAGCCTTAACTATTATACTTTGAGTATTATCTCTTAAGATATTAACTCACGTTGATATTATATTATCTATTAGTTAGCTAAGAGCTATTATATCTAATATAATTATTATACTAATAATTATACTTGCTTTATAAAATATTCGAATTAATATATTATAATTATTTGATAGGACTAAGTCTTAACTTAGGTTATTCTTAACCTAGTATAACTTATAACTAAGATTTAATTTAATAAAGTTTAATAATAAAGTTAAAAAGGTCTTATAGATTATTACTCTCTTTAAAGGACTAGCCTTTGACTAGATTAAACTCTTCTTAACTAAATATATAAATAAATAAAGAACTATTAGTATTTTATATAATAATATAATTATAGATATTTAGAATATATTATAAAGACCTTTTAACTTTTATAAGAGGATTATCTATATATTTAGAGATATCAACTAAGAATAAATTACTAAAAAAGTTATTTAGAACCTTAAGTAGAAGAAGTTAATTATAACTTATATTACTAAGTTTTAATATTATTTAGTTTCTATAGAGTAGAATAATGATATATTAAAAGCCTAGTATTACTAAGGTCTAAAGGATATTATTAAGGATAAGATTACTTATATAGATATTCTTAAAAATCTCTTAGAAATAATAATATTTATTATTAAGATTAATAATTATATATATAAATGCTTATTAGAAAGAAAAGGATAATATTTCTCTAATGCTAATAAGAAGTCTAACTAATAATAATATAATTACTTATATAAAATAAAACTAGATATTATTATAAGTAAGAGGGTAAGATCTTTTAAGGAAATAATAAAAAAACACTAACGCGATAAACTATACTTTGAATATAGTCTTCTAAGATATATAATAAGTTCTTATTATAAAAAGAGGTACTAGAATAAAAGAAGAAAGCAAGTTAATATAATAGAATAATACTTAGTAGCTATATTATAAAGATATTCCTTACTTAATAATCTTAACTAGCTTAAAGAACTTAGTATTAGAACTTAGATTATTAATAAGTTTAAGATTAACTTAAGATCTAAGTAAGAAGAGGTCTTTAAAACCTCTAAACCTAGAAACATTTCTAAGAAACTAAACTAATAAAAAGAAAAGCCTTTAAATCTTATAGATACTTTATAGTATAAGGTCTTATAAGATATTCTAGATAAATAAATAATAACTATTAATAATTAAGAAGTACTTATTATTAAATTAAAGGTTAGTGATTATTAGATAATATAAGACTAGAATAAAGAAGATCTAAGACCTTGAAAGCGAATATAGCTTTATATAAGTAATATCTTTATAATTTATAAAGAAGATAATAAAGCTTATAAAAGACTTATATTTTATAATATTTATAAGATCATTTATAAAGACTATAGCTAATTAGCTTAGAAAGAATTAAAAGGTAGTTTTATATATATCTATTAAATCTAATCTATAATTAATAAATTATATAATTAAAGAATGCTTCTCTAGATAAGAGAAACTTAGGAATTAATTAGTAAAGAGATAGCTTATTACTCTTAAGAGAAAGTAAATAATAATAATATTTACTACTAAGAAGAATTATATTATAAGAGTATTATATACCTTAAAGTAAGCTATCTTTATAAGGTTATTAGTTTTAAAGATAATAGATATAAAAAATAAGAGAACCTTTTTATTAAAAGAACTTATTAAGAAAAGCTATTTATTAAAGTATTAGTTAAATAAAAATAATATTATATAATTATTATAATATAAGCCTTATATAGCTAGATCATTATTATTATCTATATTAAAGAGAATTTATTAAGAGCTATAATCGACTCTAGGTTAATAAATAATTATATAATATTTAATATCATTATCTTATATTATATTAATACTTTAATAAAAGAAGACCTTTACTAATTAATAATAATTAATAAAAGTAATATAAGTGTCAGAATAATCATCTGATATATTAGAATGATCATCTATCAGAATGATCATCTGATATGTTAGAATAATTATTTATCATTCATGTATTACTTAGTCACTCATTAGTCACTCCTTAGTCATCTATGTACTTTCTAGGGTATAAAGGGGAAGAAAGGGGTCAGATCAAACCCTTTCTCTCCTCGTATAATTCAAGAGGCATTTATATGATCATTTTGAGCTATACTACTAGTTACTTGAGATCTGGTCAACTGACATTCATGAATAGTCTACTGACTATACACGGACAAGGAGGCTAGATGAGCAGAAGAGCTTTACTATACGAATATCGTTCAACTCCCTCCCCTTCGGATGATAGCTATGGATAACCCTATACGTAGACATAGCTACCTACCTATAGAGTATAGGTGTAGGTAGCTTGATGTCACACGTAGACGCCTTTCGTATCGAGTATTGTTTATTCGACAAACCCGTATAGAGAAGGAGACCTCTTCTTTAATTCGAAGGATAACTTGTATTCCGAGCTCGAGTCTATCTAAAGAATAAAACGAATTCGAATTATCACTTCTTTATCTACCGTACGGACTACCTGAACTCTTAATTGAGTCCTCAGGTCTCTCTACCTCCCGATACTACCTTCGAAAGATCAACCTGTATTCCGAGCTCGAGTCTACCTTGAACTTTCACCTCTCGAGGACCGTACCCCTTCTCGAATCATAGTCATCTCGATACCTCTCCCTAGCAAAGGCGATAGCGATAGCGATAGCGGATACCTTATATCGCAGGTTATATAATAAGGGCAGGATTAAGGGTAGGATTAAGGGCAATGATGATTATTCTATACAAGGCAAATTGACAAAGTCCTTATTATTGCYAGTGTCGGAATAATCATCTGATATGTCAGAATGATCATCTATTAGAATGATCATCTGACATGTTAGAACAATTACCACTAGTTACCTAAGATCTAGTCAACCGATAATAAGTTATTAAAATAATAAAATAGACCTCTTTACTAAGTTACTCTATATAATTATATCTAATAGATATACTAAGATAATTAACTTTGATATTATAAAAATCAAAGGTCATTAGATTATACTAAGAATACTATAGATTTAAAAATATAATCTAGTATTTGATTAATAATAAGAAACTATTAGCTATAACTATTATAATTATAAGTAATTAAGTTATATAGACTAATAAGAAATAAGTATAACTTCTATAAAAGAATTAAGATACTTAACTAAAGATCCTCTAATAAAGGAAATATTATTAAAATATAAAACCTTTAAAAACTTATTTAAAGAAGAGCTTAGTATTAAAGCTTTGCTAAAATACTAGCTATAGGATCACGAGATTCCCTTGATTAAAGAGATAAAGCTATCCTTTAGACTTATATACTTATTAAATACTAATAACTTAAGGATACTTAAGGAATATATTAATATTAATCTAAAGAAGGGATTTATCTAAGAATCTACTTCTTTATATAAAAGCTTTATATTATTTATGCTTAAATCAGATAAGATAAAAAAACTATATATAGATTACTAGAAGTTAAATAATATTATAATCAAGGATTAATATATATTACCTCTTATAAAGAAGCTCTATAATAGATTATAAAGAGCTAAAATATTTACTTAGTTAGACCTCAAAGAGGCTTATAACTTAATATAAATCAAGGAGAAGGAGGAATAGAAGATAGTATTTAGAATATACTATAGATATTATAAATATACTATTATATTATTTAGATTAATAAATATACTAATATCTTATTAATAGTTAATAAATAATATCTTAAATAAGTTTTTAGATATATATTATATTTATTACTTAGATAATATATTAATCTACTCTAAGATACTAGAATAATATATAAGATAAGCAAGTATACTAAATAAGCATATATACTACTTCTAAATATTATATCCTCTTTTTACTTTAATACCTTATAACTCTATAATATAATATACTATAGCTTTTATATAAAAGCAAGGTCAACCTTGCCCTCGATATACTTGAAATAAACCTAAGTTATAATATCAGAGCCCTTGCAAAGACCTATAGCATTATCTATATAACCCTCCTTCGAAGACGCGCTAGAATACCTTCTCGATGCGCTAAACCCCTAAAATCAAGAAAACTTATAGACCTAGAAGAGGAGGTTATTATATAATATATAATTAACCTTAGGGTATGATCATTTCCTCCTAGGTTAAGTAGTATTAAAGATATAGCTAACTAACTACTATAAGCATATGATATACCCCTAGTAGGAAAACGATAAGCTAGGAACTTTATATAGTATTAGCTAGACCTTCGTATATATTTTATTCAAAGATATGATTATAAGAGAGTATTATATAAGGATCTGAGAGTTATTAAAGAGTAGTTTATACTAGTATAGAATATAAAGGCTAAATATAATATCTAAGATAAAGATATCTATAACTTTGATAAGATTAGGTTTATGATAAGTATAATCTTTCCTAGTATAATAGTGACTACTATAGAGGGTTATAGGAAGGCTAAATTATCATAGCCTAGTAATAAGGAGTAGGTAATAATAATATAAGATATAAGTGTTATAAGCTAGGCTATTTTATCTTTCATTATTTTAGCAAGTAAGTACTATTTATAGAACTAGTATAAGGAGTATGATTTACTAATTATATAAGTTATTATAGCTATAGATAATAGATAGACTACTAATATTATAAGTCTATATTAGATCAAGTACTTTAATAAATATATATATAAACGTATAAAGAGTAGGTTTTAGTTATTAATCCTTGATAGCTATAAGAGCTATTATTTAATTGATTTTGAGCTATACTACTAAGAATATAATATTATCACTCTCTATATGCCTTTATATTCTTTATACTTACTCTAGCTATTAGATATAAGTTATTTTAGGCTATTAAAGCAAGTATATAGTTAAGAGATAAAGGCTTTGATGCAAGCTTATATTAATCATATCTAGAAGCCTAACTTTCTCTATAGGTTCTATATTGCTTTTTTCAAGGCTATAACTAAAAAAAACATCTAAGGAGGCTTTATTAGAGCTAGCCTTATACTACACGACTTAGAAAGGGTTCTTTCGAAGCTAGATATATATTTATAGACCTTTATATTATTAATTATACTATAGACCTTAACTGAGTCTTAAGTATCTCGAACCCCTTAGAATCTAATTAAAGTTAACTCCTAGACTAGCCTTATTAAAAGCTGTATTTCAAATTACTAAAATAACTCTCTAATACTAATATTAGATGCTATTAACTAATTTTCGAAGAGGGCAAAAGCTATGATATATAAAGTAGTACTTCTTCGAGCTAAGGTCTTTATATTATAAAGGGTGAATAAAGCCCTTAGTAAATATTGAAGGGCTAAAAGAATCTATCTATAGTATAAAGAGACCCTTATAATTAGTGAAGTATAGTTAATAATAGTATAGGTAGATATAGATACTTAGTTAAAGCAAGAAGTCTATCAAAGTCGTAGAAATCGAAGTAAGGCCCTTGCGAAGGCTAGGTGCTATAGGATATATAATAAGACTAGGTATAATGCTTATACCTACTAAGAAGCTAGTGAAGTTATTACTTTACTTATTCTAGATATGATTATAATTGAATAGTAATAATATATATATATAATGAACTAGCTAGATAAGTAAACTAGCTAAAATTTTTAATCTTTATATTTTAAATTATAATAAATATATTATAATACTTATAATCAAATAAAACTAGTTAGAATCTTCTTCTTCAGATACCTCTATTATAACTTGATAAGTATATATATTATACCTAGTCTCTCTATAGTTGCTATAATATTATATATATGATTTTTCCCTTAGCTTCTAACTTATGCTAGCCTTTATTTCTTACTTTACTTGACTCTTAATATCCTTCTTATCTTATAAGTCTCTTGCTTCTTATTATATAAGTGCTTCTTTATATTATAGATATATCTTTTTAGCTCTTTGATATTTACTTAATAATTTATTTGCTTATCGAAGGTTCTTATTCTCTTCTTATAAGAGTACTAGCTAATATATAATTTTAGATATACCTTTCGCAAAATGATTAATAACTTTATATATAAAGGTTAGAGAGCTATTCTAGTAATATATAATTTAACTTTTAATAAAAGTAGATTATGATATAGCTTTAATTAGGTTATTTAGTATCTAAGAAACCTAAGCTTCGATAATCCTAGGATATAAGCTTAGAGGCGTTAGCATCTATAACTAGAGATCTAGTATAGATATCACTCTTTCAGGGTTAAATAAGTAAAGTCTAGACCCTCTAAACTCTCTATGAATATTGCTTTTAGTTATTATAATATTAAATATAATATAGAAAATAAGAAAGAAGTCTTCTTTAATAATATAAATAATATAAACTTATATTATATCTTTAATTTAGTGATTATATATCTTCTTTAAAGGGCTAAAATAATTAATATCTAGTAGCTAGAGTATATAAGAAGAATAAGTAAGTATATATAAAGTAATAATATTATACTCTTTATAATACTCTTCGAATTTATCTAAGTAATAACTCTTATAGCTATCAAGGATTAATAGATAAAAACTATCTATAGTTTAAGCTTTAGTATATTCCTCGAAGTACTTAATCTATTCTATACCCTTCTTATTATTTATCTAACTATTATTAATTACTATAATCTTCTAACTAAGTAAGAATCTATTATTTTTAGACTAAGATCTAAAGTGATTTTATATTATAATAACTATAAATAATAATATATACTAGCCTTTAGAACTTATACCTTAGATTATAATAATTTATTTTTAGTTACTAAGCTATGATTTCTTTACTTTTATATACTTATTAGAGCTAGTCATGATTATTCTAGTTTTAATTTAACTTATTATAAACCTAATCTTATCAAAATTATAAATATCTATATTATAAATTTTATACTTTATAATTATATTCTAAATAAATCAAAACTAATTATAAATAACTTCTAGATCTTTATACTTAGCTCTCTAATAATTATATTTATATTAAAAGTATAATTTAAGCTCTAGATGATATCTAATAAAGTTAGAGGCTTAATATATCTTAATATATAATATATCATATATTATAAGAAGTTAATTTACTATATCTTTAATAATAGATAATCAAGGAGGAAATCCTTTAATAACTAGATTAAGAATATATTAAATAAGTATAGATTCTTCTAGGTTAGTTAATTTTCGTAAATTAGCTTAAATATTATATTATAAAGGTATATTATATAAATATTAACTAAGCTTATAATAGTCTATAGAATAGATCTTTATAATAGCTTAATAGCTTAATTTAGGGTTTTATTAGATAGCTTAGATAGCTAAGAATAACTATCTATTATTATTTTGCTTTGATATTATTAGTTATAGAGAAATAATATATCTAAGAAGAAGGTTAAGCTAATATAGAATTTTAGCTAGTTCGCTTATCTAGCTAGTTTACTATATATATATATTATTAATATAATTAAATTAAAGAATTTAAATTAAGTAATATAAAAAGTAGTATATTTATTTATTTAGTATACTTGCTTATCTTATATATTAATACTAGAAGGATATTATAAATATATTAATTATATTCTAAGAAGTATACTTACTTTTAAAATTAAAGAAATATAGATTCTATATATAAGAAGTTACCTTCTTAGAATATATTATTACTATTAAAGGAATTAAGATAAATAAAGTAAAGGTAATAATTATATTATTATAAAAAGTACTAATAAATATAAAAGATATATAATCCTTTCTAGGATTTACTAACTTTTATTAATAATTCATTAAAGATTACTCTAAGATTATTATTCTATTAATAATATTAATATATAAAGACTAGATATTTAAATAATTAGATATAATATAAATAGCTTTTAATAAACTATACTTATAATTTACTAAAGCATTTATACTAGCTTTATTTAACTTAGATAAAGAAATTAAAGTAGAAATAGATTCTTCTAACTATATCTTTAAAGCTATATTAAATTAACCTAATAACTAAAGAAGATAATAACTAATTACTTATTACTCTTAAAAGCTTATAATTATAAAACTTAACTATAAGATCTATAATAAGGAACTACTTATTATAATAAATACTTTTAAAGAATAAAAGATATATTTAATAAGCTTTATTTACTAAGTATAAATATTAATAGATTATAAGAATCTTATTTATTTTATAACTATAAAAGAACTTAACTAATAATAAGTATAATAATCTAAGACTCTTATATAATTTAACTTTAAAATCTCTTATATTAAGGAAATAGAAAATACTAGAGCTAATACTTTTAGCAAGAAACCTAAGTATCTCGTAAATAAGATATACTTATCTTATATAATACTTAGAGCTAAAGGTAAAGGACTAATATATAATACTTAGTAATTAACTATTATTAGAAGGCTAGAGATAAGCGCTATCAAGGAAATAATTCGCAAAGGCTATAAGAAAGACCTTATACTAAACTCTTTATAACTAAGATTTATAAGGAATTTATAAAGATTTATATTATTTTAGGAATAAATATATATACTAATATATATATAATAATAATTTATTTAAGAATTTCATAGGCTACTAGCTTATAGATATTAGAGAATTACAAAGATAATATCTTATCTATTATAAGAATACTACTTCCTTAAGATAAAGAAGATTATTAAAGAAGTTATATTAGGTTATAATATATATATTTAGAATAAGTTAATAAGATATACTCTATATAAAAACTTAAAATCTCTTTATATATTAAGATAACTTTAAGAGTCTATTACTTTAGACTTTATAATCAAGTTACCTTTATTAATAGACTTGATTATAAGAATCAAGTATAACTTAATTATAATAATCATTAATTAGTTAACTAAGTATATTTATATATTATCTTTTAAAGAAGCTATAAATACTAAAGGATTAATATAAATAATACTTAAGATAATTATAATAAATTATAAAATATTAAAAGAAATTATATTAGATAAAGATAAGCTCTTTATATTAAATTTCTAGAAATCTTTAGTAAACTTACTAAAGATTAAATATAAATTATTAATAATATTCTATCTATAAACTAATAAATAAATAAAGTAAATTAATTAAATTATAAAAGTTTATTTATAATATTATATAAACTATTAATAAAATAATTAAATATAATTATTATTACTAATATAGTTTATATATAATAATATAAATATAATATATATATATAGTAAACTAGCTAGATAAGCGAACTAGCTAAAATTCTATATTAGCTTAACCTTCTTCTTAGATATATTATTTCTTTATAACTAATAATATCAAAGTAAAATAATAATAGATAGCTATTCTTAGCTATCTAAGCTATTTAATAAAACCCTAAATTAAGCTATCAAGCTATTATAAAGATCTATTCTATAGACTATCATAAGCTTAATTAATATTTATATAATATACCTTTATAATATAATATTCAAGCTAATTCATGAAAATTAATTAACCTAGAAAAATCTATACTTATTTAATATATTCTTGATCTAGCTACTAAAGGATTTCCTCCTTGATTATCTATTATTAAAAATATAATAAATCAACTTCTTATAATATATAATATATTATATATTAAGACGCGTTAAGCCTCTAACTTTATTAGATATTACCTAGAGCTTAAATTATATTTCTAATATAAATATAATTATTAAAGAGTTAAGTATAAAGATCTAGAAGTTATTTATAATTAGTTTTAACTTATTTAGAATATAATTATAAAATATAGAATCTATAATATAGATATTTATAATTTTGATAAGATTAGATTTATAATAAGTTAAATTAAAACTAGAATAATCATGACTAGCTCTAATAAGTATATAAAAGTAAAGAAATTATAACCTAATAATTAAGAATAAGTTATTATAATCTAAGGTATAAGTTTTAAAGGCTAGTATATATTATTATTTATAGTTATTATAATATAAAATTACTTTAGATCTTAATCTAAAAATAATAGATTCTTATTTAATTAGAAGATTATAATAACTAATAATAATTAGATAAATAATAAGAAAGGTATAAAATAGATTAAGTATTTTAAGGAGTATATCAAGGCTTAAACTATAAATAGTTTTTATCTATTAATCCTTAATAGCTATAAGAGTTATTACTTAGATAAATTTGAAGAGTATTATAAAGAGTATAATATTATTACTTTATATATATTTACTTATTCTTCTTATATACTCTAGCTATTAGATATTAGTTATTTTAGCCCTTTAAAGAAAGCATATAATCACTAAATTAAAGATATAATATAAGTTTATATTATTTATATTATTAAGGAAGACTTCTTTCTTACTTTCTATATTATATTTAATATTATAATAATTAAAAGTAATATTTATAAAGAGTTTAAAGAGTCTAGACTTTACTTATTCGACCTTGAAAGGATGATATCTATATTAGATCTTTAGTTATAGACGCTAACGCCTCTAAGCTTATATCCTAGGATTACTAAAGTTTAGGTTTCTTAGATATTAAATAACTTAATTAAAGCTATATTATAATCTACTTTTATTAAAAGTCAAGTTATATATTACTAAAATAGCTCTTTAACCTTTATATATAAAGCTATTAATCATTTTATAAAAGATATATCTAAAATCATATATTAGCTAGTACTCTTATAAGAAGAGAATAAGAACCTTTAATAAGCAAATAAATTACTAAGTAAATATCAAAGAGCTAAAAAGATATATCTATAATATAGAAAAGCATTTATATAATAAGAAGCAAGAGACTTATAAGATAAGAAGGATATTAAGAGTCAAGTAAAGTAAGAAATAAAGGCTAGTATAAGTTAGAAGCTAAGAGAAGAATTATATATATAATATTATAATAACTATAAAAAGACTAGGTATAATATATATACTTATTAGGTTATAATAGAGGTATCTAAAGAAGAGGATTCTAAGTAATTTCATTTGATTATAAGTATTATAATATATTTATCATAGTTTAAAATATAAAGGTTAAAAATTTTAGCTAGTTTACTTATCTAGCTAGTTTGCTATATATATATATTAAAGATAATAAAGATATTATTATTCTTTACTAATTATAGATTTAATCTATTAATATATTATAACTTATTAATTAATAAGATTTAGATTTAAGAAATAATTATATAAGCTAATTAGCTTTGAACTTTATATAATAAATTAATTATAGATATTAAGTTTATATTATAAAGATTAGTAATTTATTATAATAAAAAATATAATATAAGATTAATATTAAAAAAAGAAGATAAAGTCTATTTACTTTAAAAGAATATTTAAACTAAGAGACTAAGTAATAAATTAGATTATTAAAAGTTAAGATTATTTATTATTAAAAAGATAATAAGACTTATTAATTATTAACTTAAATTATTATAGAATATAAATATATATCTTATATTTTATATATTATTCTTTAAACTAATACCTAAGAGAGTATTATCTATTCTAAATACTAAAATATAACTAATTAACCTAAACGTTAAATATAAAATTAAGAAAATCTTAGATTATTAATATATTAAGAAATAAGTAAAGTATTTAATTAAATAAAAGAGATATTTATATTTAGAAAATACTTAAGAACTTAAGAAAAACCTTTATTATTAATAACTTCTTACTAAGTTCTATTACTAATATTTAAGCTTACTTAGAAAGGATCTAAAGAATCAAAATCTAATAAAATAGAAGAAAGGATAATATTAATTAATAAATCTAAGAGTATATCTAGATTAGTAATTTTAAGTAATAAAGAAATAAAACTAAAGTAAGATATATTAAAGATACTTTATAATTTTATTATCTAATGCTCCTCCTCTTTTATTATATTTAACTTAGCTAGAGATTTTAATCTTTATTATAATATCTTAGTAATATAAATATAAAATATCTCTTATTAAGTATTCAAATAAAGAAGTTTTATATTAAGAGTTATTAGATAAGTGAATAATTATTATTATTCTTACTAAGTCTAAGATTATATTTCTAAGAGCTTCTTCTCTTCTTTTTTAAGAGTTGCTTATTCTATAAGAGTAAGACTATAGATATTATACTTTATATTATTATTAACTTTAATATATTCTAAGTATTATAATAATCTTAGAGTAATTAAATATTTTAAATTATTTTTTATATAATAAATATAAAAAGCTATTTCTATTCTAGATAAGTTAATATAAAGATATAATTCTAAATATTAAATTATTTTCTTTAAATATATAACTAATATAATAAAAAGGAATAATACTTTAGATATTATAAAGGATATTCTAATATACTAATAATAAGTATAAGGATATACTAAGTTAAAAAGGAGGTAATATTATAAATATATAATAGCTTATAACCTAAAGCTTAGTAGAGGAATTATAAGAAAACTATAAATAAAGATCATAAGATAATAAGTATTATATAATAGATTATTAAGATTATTTAGATTATAATAATAATCTAGATAATCTAGATAATCTATAAAGTATAAAAGTTTATATAAGTAAAATAATTTTCTTTTTAGATAAGAGCTTTATATTTAACTTAAATTAAGTTCTTTATTTATAATAATATCTTTATTTAATTATCTTTATAATATATTTATCTCTTTAATATAACTTAACCTTTAAGTACTTTAGTTATTCTATAATTAAAGCCTTGATTATTATAATAATATAGATATTTATAATTTTAATAAGATTAGATTTATAATAAGTTAAATTAGAATTAGAATAATTATAATTAACTTTGATAGATATATAAAAGTAAAGAAATTATAACTTAGTAATTAAGAATAAATTATTATAATCTAAGGTATAAGTTCTAAAGACTAATATATATTATTATTTATAATTATTATAATATAAAATTATTTTAGATCTTAGTTTAAAAATAATAAATTCTTATTTAATTAAAAGATTATAATAATTAATAATAATTAGATAAATAATAAGAAAGATATAAAATAAATTAAATACTTTAAGAAATATATTAAAGCTTAAATTATAAATAATTTTTATTTATTAATTCTTAATAATTATAAAAGTTATTACTTAGATAAATTTAAAGAGTATTATAAAAAATATAATATTATTACTTTATATATATTTATTTATTCTTCTTATATACTTTAGCTATTAGATATTAATTATTTTAACTTTTTAAAGAAAATATATAATCACTAAATTAAAAATATAATATAAGTTTATATTATTTATATTATTAAAGAAGATTTCTTTCTTACTTTTTATATTATATTTAATATTATAATAATTAAAAGTAATATTTATAAAAGGTTTAAAAGATCTAGACTTTACTTATTTAACTCTAAAAAAATAATATCTATATTAGATCTTTAGTTATAAATACTAATACTTTTAAGTTTATATCTTAAGATTATTAAAGTTTAAGTTTCTTAGATATTAAATAACCTAATTAAAGTTATATTATAATTTACTTTTATTAAAAATCAAGTTATATATTACTAAAATAGCTCTCTAACCTTTATATATAAAGCTATTAATTATTTTATAAAAGATATATCTAAAATCATATATTAGCTAATACTCTTATAAGAAGAGAATAAGAACCTTTAATAAGCAAATAAATTATTAAATAAATATCGAAGAGCTAAAAAGACATATCTATAGTATAGAGAAGCACTTACGTAATAAGAAGTAAGAGACCTATAAGATGAGAAGGATATTAAGAGTCAAGTAAAGCAAGAAACAAAGGCTAGTATAGGTCAGAAGCCAAGGGAAGAATCATATGCACGACGTTGTAGCAACTGTAGAGAGACTAGGCATAACATACGCACCTGTTAGGTTATAATAGAGGTATCTGAAGAAGAGGATTCTGAGTAGTTTCATTTGATTATAGGCGTTGTAGTGTAGTTATCATAGTTTGAAATACAAGGGTTGAAAATTTTGGCCGGTTCGCTTATCTGGCCGGTTCGCTATACATGCACGTTATATAAGCTTCGACATATTTAAGTCGCATAAGGAATATGTATAGTAAGCCGCTAGTGGCCAGTGTCTATTGACCTCTCATAATTCAAGGAACCTTTAAATCCACCAAATTTAAGAATTTGCACGAACACGCGGCAAATAAGATGTGGAAAGACCATACTTAATAGTAAGTCTGCAGTTGAAAAGTCCCACTGATGTTATAGCGAGGTTCAGCGCCTATTACTAACAATGCTTGGATATATACAACGTTCATACGAAAGTATTCGTTTGGCTGTAAGAAATAAACAGGAAGAAATACATATAAAAGTTCTCAGATGCATTCACGATTCTCAAATGCTCGTTCACCCATGAAGCTCCCGAGGCACACTATTTCCATCCAACTCTGCACAATTTATCACTGAGTTTCTCTCCTTCAACATAGTGTCCGTCTCCTTGGTAGCTCCGAGATCCTCTTTAAAGTCGTCTGGCAACTCTTGCGTCCCGGTTTCCCATTGCGGGTTCTGTTGAGCGCCGCCCTCTAGATAATACACAGCATTGGTCTGTTTCCTACGCCGAAAGCGCATTAGAAGAAAGATGAAAGCAACTATAAGTAACACTCCCGCAACAACTCCTACTGCAATTCCGATCTTTGTGCCTTTGCTACCATTTCCGCTGACACCACTGTTACCGCCAGTATTTGCTATTGATATTGTGGATGTTGATATACTTTGGACAGAAGTAGTGGGATTTGATACGAAATTCGCGGTGCTTGATGTAACACCAATAACCGTCGCAGTTGATGCGGCTCCTAGAGTAAAGAGAGAAGCTGCAGTATTGCCGTTGAGGCCGCAGCAGCTTTGCAGATTGTCTGCATTAACTGTACAGCAGAATTCGGCTCCCGGACATGCGGTGATTGGAGCGAACGAGCCAGGAAATACTATTATTGAATACGATTAGCCTTCATGCTGATTAGATCATGTGGTCGTATGTTGTAAATGTATACCATTTTTGCAAGTGTTTCCGCAATCCGTACTGTTCCCTTTCCGAAAGATGTTAGTTATACGTATTTTTAGCAGTATTTAATTCTTGGCTCTTACAGCTTGAATCTGTGCAACTCCCTCGGATGTATGCCAGGGGATCAGTCATTTGGGAAGCTGGCCAGCGACATAGATTATTAGACATGCAGGTGTGACCTTGCCCGCAGCAAATGCTTTGCGCCTGCTCGGGGAAGCATGGCGAGTCGAATTCGGCAAATGTTCCATCGGGGTAATAGCAAGATGTTGAAGGGATTGCTAGTGTACTAGAGGAGTATAAACTCAACACGAGAAATGGAATTGAGATGCGCATCTTCTTTTCTTATCGGAATTGCACTCTTGCAAGAACTCGGGGCGAGAGGTGCAAGAAATAGAAGAGGGGTAGGAGGGAGGGAAACGCGACGATGACTTGCTATTGTAGATCAGGAATAGTGTTGGAAACAGAGTGTTGCGCTCCCAATAATATGCCGCTTCAAGCCTCGGTCTCAGCTTTCAGCCACTTCAAGCCTCACTATCAACCCTCCTATGATCAAAGCGGTAAAGGAAGCATTTGTCGGCTGATTTGATGTCGTCTAATCGGCAACACTCTTTCAAAATACAATTTTTATTGCAAGTTTAAAGGAATTAAGACAGATGTGGGAAGTTGACAAACTATCAATCTTTTTGACAATGCATCCCCATTTCTGTCGCTTATAACAGATAACTTTCTCAACTCGCCTCTTTTATTCAAGCGCAAACTGGTCGTTGTACAGTGTGATTACGAAAAGGACGGTGCTGAAGTAGCCTAGGCGATAACCAGAAGGGCTAGAATCCAGTGGTGAGTGGTGCTCATTCTCAACAGGGCGGAGTTCCCTAGTGTGCTTTTAGGGTATACGTTGCCAATCCCATGGCGAGAAAACAAACCCGAAATAAAAATGTCGCCTCATTCAGCGCCACAAAAGCCTACAATGGGGCCATTGGATTGACTAAAATTAAGGATGTGGCAAGGTACTGAGGTTTGTGAAGCCGACGAATAGGAAGTTGGTCAGATGGACACTACATCTGTCATATCTACCTATATCACAACCTATAAACAATTTTACTGATATTTTCCTTGAAATTCGTCTTACTGTCCTCTACTCTCTGTAGCCAGAAAGTCAGTACTGGGGGGTCAACTTCCCCAAGCCTGGCCCATATCAATTACACCTTTACCCAGCTGACATCTCTTATGCATCACGATTAACAGCTTCATAATTACATTTTCGCAAACAGTCCCTTCCCAGTAAGATGCCTTGCAAACAGGAGGCCGAATGCCCCGATAAGAACAAAAGCACCACTCAAGAAAATCGAAGGACCAAAGTTTTTGTAATGCGTTGCCAATGCGCCGTTGACTGGTGGCCCAATAAGTGCTGCAATGCCAGTGAAGGACATTCCCATGCCAAGATAAGTGCCAATATTTTGAGGGTTGTTGGGTATGCTGGCAAACACAGCAGATATCAAAGAGATGATGGCACCAGAAAAGAAACCGTATAGCGCCGAGAACACAATAATAGCCGCGCTAGTGGTGATGGCATGCCAACAGAGAATCAGAATCCCCGTGCCAAATGCTGCCATAGATATCATGTTGAGTGGCCCAATCTTGTCGGCCAGGATTCCTGGTATCACACGACCGAAAAACGATGCACCATTGAGGATCGCAATGAGGTAGGAGGAGAGTGTTTGTGACATTCCATGTTCGACCGCGTATGTTGGAAGGTAGAAGAAAGGTGTAAACATGCCCATCATTATGCACCACGCGCTGCCAGCGATACAGACAAAGAAGCGTTCGTTAAAGGCTTTTCGAATGAAGAATTGCTCCTTTCGTGGTGGTAGTCGAGCACGAATGGCACAACACGATGGGACGAGAACTGCAAGCATCAGGAAGGCTATAATGCGAATACTCCAACCAAAGCCCAAAGATGTTTTATACAACATTCGGGACAGAGCTATAGGTAAGATGACACCACCAACAGAAGATCCTGCAACAGTTAGTCCCATGGCTGTAGCTCGTCGTTTTCGAAAGTAGTGCCCACAGGCAGCCATAGCAGGACCCAATCCGAATCCCATGGCTAACCCGCCCAGAATACCTTGACAAAGCAGAAAATGCCAGAGCTTTGTGCAGAGACTTGTCATGAAAACTGTGAAGATATAGACAATGCTCGGAGGCCACATGACCTTGAGGTTAGAGTTAGCAAGAAGCTCGCAAAAGATAGACACGAAACAATGGGATGGGGAGGGCAGCCAACTCACCCTTTCTCCATACCGATCGAATAAAGGACCGCCAAAAAGCATCCCCCCAAAGAGAAGGCTCATTTGAAGGGAACCAATCCACGCGATTGCAGATTGTGATTCATGGCGAAGCTGGTGCGTTGAGTAATATTCCTGATAAACACTGTATGCTATTAATGATCTGGTAAGTTGCCATAAAAGGATAAATCTCAACATAGTAAGTACACCGAGAATAAGAAAATCAAGTGGAATTCTTACCCAAATGCATTGGCATATCCAATGTTGCAAAATACGACGAAGGACGTCCCCGCAACGACGCACCATGCTCGCAGGCCTCCTTCGGGGAAAGGACTTGGCTGAGCGTGCAATGCTGAGGAAATCACTCTAGTTTCTTCAGCGCTCCCATTCTCGGGTAGATTTCTCTTCTCCAAAGATGAGGTTCCATCGACATTCGACTGTCCATTATACGGCCCACTCATTGTGGTAGATCTGTTGATGATGATGAAGTATTGGATCAAAAAAAGGTCAGCTAAAGATGCTGTGATAGGTACAACTATAACTATTTAGTGGGCCTTGAGTGCTTCTTTTCCTGAATGAAGCAGTTGAAATGTTGATAGAGAAAGCGGCTCCCATGATGACCCTTCCAGATTCTTATATAGTACGTTTTGTGTTTCCGGACTTTAATTTTTACTATGGCCCCTTTGACACTGCCGGGTAATACTCACCGGCATAGCGGAGATACGTGCGCCTTGCCATTGGCCAGAGCGGCGTTAACCTCGAACTAGCGTCATTGAGACCTCAGCGCCGGACTCCCAATTTATATAATAATCTCTATGTCCGCTTTGCAGTCTCTGGAAATGCGGACATCTCCAATCCAAACTTTACTAGCCCAGCCACTGGGTCCATTAAGTCCACAGTCGCATTATTTCATCGCCGCATTCACTTATCATCTCATCCCATTCCAACGCAACGAATCGCTGTTATCGCCGTCTTCCAACTTCTTGCTTACCAACTCAGGGACGGGATCTCTCTCGTTCAAGAAGGACTACGAAAGATAGGAAAATTCAAGAGTAGAACAGACTAGACCAGATAGATCCGAGTGCGTTTGTTTTATGGTCATGGCCGATTCACGGTATTCACTGCCACTTCGCAAGCGTCGCCGCTCTGCGCTCTCATGCATCGAATGCCGTCGCCGCAAAATCAAATGCGACCGCAACAGCCCTTGCAGCCATTGCAAGCAATCGCGCGGTATCACGTGTGTCTACAACGGCCATGGTCGGCCATCAGCTGCAGAATCAAACGCAACTTCCACCCTCGTTGCGCCGCTGCAGGTCGTGAGCCAGGGGCAAGGTATCTATTCCACCTCTTCACACCCGGAGAAGCATTCGGTTACCTCAGGACAGTCTTCCTCATACACGACTCCGATCACCGTCAATAGCTCTGATTCGGAAAGGAGACGAGATTCTTTACCAAGGACTCAAGACAACAACACTCTTCTACCGCAAAGTGTACATTGTACTTTGACTCCAGGTGACTCGGTAGGCACTAAACAGCCTGATGGCATAGCGATGAATGTCAATGCACATGTAATCGGACACAGAACTGCAACTGGAGAAAACGAAGAGAGTGGGGTTGCGTACGAGACGCACGGCGACTTCTTGGCCTTGAATAACGTAATAGTTGGAGGTAGCCATACAGTATCTTTGCTGAGGACCAAATTCTTTAATCCAAGTAGCGGGATACCGCCTCATGATTCAAAAGCAAGTATACGTAGTATGCGGTTCTATGGACAAAGCCATTGGAAGCATTCTTTGAAGCAGGTAAACGGGCCTTTCCTTGTACGAGCGAACGGGAGAAATACCCGATTGGCCGTGTATAAGGATTTAGCGGCTAACTGGTGTCCCAGTTTGATAACATCTTGACAAGTGAAGGGTTAAATCACTTAGACTGCGGCCAAGGCTCAGACCAAATCCACAATATTATGCACAAATGCAAGGCTATGATACGCAAAGCGAAAGCTGAAGTTCCAAATTTCTGCAATTTAAAACCCCAAGTCCAGCAGGACTTTCCAGAGCGGGATGTGGCTGATCGTCTGGTGCAGAACTATTTTCGCACTATGGAGGGAACCTATCGTATCCTACACACCCAATCCTTTTATCACGAGTATGAGCAGTATTGGAAGGATCCACTGCGAGCAGCACCTCCGTCGGTGATGAAGATACTGCTGACGATGGCGATTGGTAGCTGCTTCTATCAGGATGAGAAATCCGGTTCGCTCCGAGCCCGGGCTCAGCAGTGGGTGGCTGCTGCTCAAACTTGGGTCTCAGTACCATTGGAAAAAGCGCGACTTAATGTCTCGGTATTGCAAGTGCATTGTTTGTTGCTGCTGGCACGTCAGACCAATGCTGTCGGTGGGGATTTGACGTGGATTTCGGCAGGGTCTCTGCTGCGAACAGCCTTCATCATAGGCCTCCATCGAGACCCCAAATACTTCCCCAGAATTTCTACATTGCAGAGCGAACTACGCCGAAGATTATGGGCAACAGTGCTTGAGATGACCATCCAAACATCCCTGGATTCGGGTATGCCACCCCTGATCTCGATGAACGATTTCGACACCAAGTCTCCTTCAAACGTAGATGATGAGGATCTCTGTGAGGGTATGACGGAAGAACTTATCCCCAAGCCCATGCACCTCTTTACCCAGACCTCAATTCAAATCCAACTGCTAAAATCATTGCCCACTCGCTACCAGATCGCCCGGCAGATCAACGATTTCCAGTCTGGCGCTTCATACGACGATATCCTCCGCCTTGGAACCGAGATGAACATGGCTTGTAATGAAAACACGATGCGCATGAACGAATATACTTCCTCCATGCCTCGGCCAACGATGTTACAGCGAAATCTCCTCGACCTAACCACCCGCCGCTTTTTGCTCGCCGTGCATCGTCCCTTCGCCATCAAATCTAAGGAAGATCCGCGCTACTACTTCTCCCGCAAAGTCTGTCTCGACACAGCACTCATCATCGCCTCTCATACCAGCTCTTCTTCCAGAGATCCGCCACCTCTCCCTGGGAAGACCGACGACTATACGCGACTACGGACAGTTGGCAGTGGGTTTTATAAGGAGATTACCATCTATGCTGGTGTTCTGGTCGGTATAGAGCTCTCCATGCAGCTGGAAGAAGAAGCAGCCTCGGGGCTACCTCCCACACGCTCAGCCGCGATCGCGCGTGCACCGCTCCATAAAGTCCTCCGGGAGATTGTGGAGCTTTCCGCAGCACGAGTCCAGTTTGGCGACAACGGTGTGCGAGAGTATATTTTTCTTTCGGCAGTAATGGCGAAGATGGAGGCGTTGGAGAAAGGCACCGATCCCAAGCATGCCATGAGGGAAATGGCTCAACTAAGTGCTCAAAATTATCTTGAGATGATCAAGGCCCGGACAAATCAGGCGGAGACACCGTCAGATATAAGCGACTTGCATGATACAGGAGAGCTGGCGGAGCAGCTCACACTGGAGCAAGACTTTCCTCATGACTTTATGCTGCAGGATGGTAGCCTATACTTCGATACTGATATGTTGGGTTCCTGGCACTTGGATAGCTGGGAGGAAAACAGTCCCTGGTAAGCGTTAAACGACAATGAATTTGTTGTGCGCAAGACCGGCGCGACGACCGACAGGAAGCAGTCGAACACGGATGTAAAATGTCAGAAGTTAATGGTAAACAGTACATTACTTATAAAAAGATTCCCAGGGCAGTAATACTATTATAAATCAAAGAAAACCCTACCCTTCAGATCATAATCTAACAATCCAGAATAATCTGTCCGACGGTATACTGACGAAGGTGAATGCTAACAGTGGACATAAGAGAGCTGGGCGAAGTATACGACAGAGAGCAACTTCTTGGTCTTTTTGGATAGCGTAATAGTCAATGATATCCATGGCATATTCACGCTGAGAATGCATATACCAGGTAAATGGACTCCAGCACGGCGCGGACTCTGTCGCTTATATTCCCATACACGCCTCTCCCATTTACCGGGTAAATGGGGGAAATGCTGACACTACGTGCTTAGAAACCGGGGTCCTTCTCGGCAGGCAACAGCGCTTTGCTGGTGACCGTAGCAGTAAGCAGTAGTGAGACGTACAAGTTTGAGCGGCAATTTTAGTACACAATACAATCCACAGACTCATATTTCAAATATTGGAAGAGGTGACCAGTATAGGATCAACTAAAGCTGAAGCAATATCGAACTCAAATAAGGCGAGTTAGATCTAACACTACGTATCTGGAATGGCACTGCAGTACCCACGATGAAAGCTAGCGCGTCTCCACAATAGCGAGGTATTTATTCACTTGTCATCAGATTGAATGCATGATTCTTTGTCCTTGACCATCTTTGGAACTGATTCAACACACAAACCGAGCGCGTCAAAGCCATGGCACACTGCGTCCCTTCGCCTTCTCGGCTGATGAAGACTACAGAAGACTTTTCATTTCATAGATGCAAAGTCACTATCGAGCTCAGAGTCACTGTCAAGTGTAGAGTCATTTTCAAGTTCAGAGTTAGGGTCGAACACTCAGTCAACTTTTGAGTCAGAGCCAGGTTCCACTCCAGAGTCAAACTGGACACCGGAAGGGGTTGCAGATGGAAAGTGGGTCCCAGAGTCTGGGGAGTTCCTCTCAGGATCGGCATCGGAATTTGAGTCCATAACCGGTACCGGGATCCTGGATATGAAAGTTCCGGTATTCGTTTTGTTACTTGGCGATACATATTTTGGAGAGGAAAGGTCAGTCCAAGGCTTAGTTCTCAAACAGTTTGGCTCAACGACTTTCCCAAGACTTGGAATCTTTTCGATGGAACCTCGAAGACTAGGACAAGCAAGGGTCACCAAAAACTTTAAGAGACTTACCAAGGCTAAGAAGGAACTGATTCAGATAATCTAAAATCAAGATATAAATTATATGTAAAGAACCTGCGGCCATTGTCAGGTCGCAACACGCGGTTTGGTGTAATATCTGACTTAACGATCTGCGAATTTCGATTAAGTTGCAATTTGTTTTGTGGATATAATACAGATTCAAATCATCTTCACATTATATCACTGGTTCTGCGCCTTTTCGTTTGGCACTTCTTATGTCAAAGATACACACCAGGGATCGGAGCTTCCGGCCTCTAGTTTTGAATAAAATTGTTAAGAGGCGTCTGAATCTTGAACAGAATTGAGAATTGGAAGTATAATATCATTCTGGATAACTCCGTTTATGTATTGCACCCTCGTTTCCCATTCTTACTGATAAATCTATAGTTTGCTCCTTCATAACAATCTTACAAGACCATCCCTGATTTCGACTTCGAACTAGTCTACTCAACTGTCTTCACCTCGTCGGCTTTCACCAGCCCGGCCTCCTTCTGTGAAATCTTCTCTGGGTCTTCACCTTCGATGACGGGCTCGGGGGGACCTTCAAGATCCTCTTCAATGCCTAGTCCCTCTGGTGGGAAGATCTTGTTGATGATGATGTAGGTAACCACCGCAATCGGATAGCCAACAAAGAAACTTATCTGGTAGATTCTGTAGTCAACTCCAGTTGTTCGGCCCTGCATACTCCCGACAAAGCCCGCTAGACTAAGTTAGCCTTTTGTTTTTGAATGTTCGGTATATCTTTATAGACGGTAGTAGCAAAATGTGACTTACGGAAGGCAGGAACAACGGCAATGACCCAAGTAACGATGGCTCTCCAGTTGATTCCGTGCCAAAACCAGTAGATTCCATCTTTCTTGTAGAGATCAGGAATCTTCCACTTGCGTCTGCGAATAATCCAATAATCGGTATTTACGATGGCTACGGTAGCAGTAGCAAAGACTAGTCATGCAGCCATTAGCCTTTGAAGATGTGGAAGCATGAAATCCTAATGCACAAAGAGCCAACTAACCAGAAAAGACCGAAAAGACTTCAACGAAGACAACGGCCTGGGTCAAGAATCTCCACGGATTGCATGCAATTGCAACAACTGTAACAATCATTGCTCCGCGGGTCATGGAAATATATCTGCAAGGCAATTGGGTCAGTTTGAAAGAAATAATAAGTGGGTTGGATGCGGTGGATGCAGCCGATAATACTTACTTGGGCATGACACCAGCAAAGTCCATTCCGAATGACAAAGTGTTCTGAACGATGTTGATATAGATCAAGTTCGTCAAAAAGCCGACTCCAGCAAAGAAAGTTCCAGCGCGACATCCCGGAGTGTATGAGGTCTCCTGGATATACGCAAGCATGGTAAGCGGAGTCCAGAGGAGCTGGCCGAACTTGGCATAGAATGCACTTGTTGCAAAAGTCCCCAAAGTAGCGGTCAGTGTAAGTGTGACAGCCAATCCAGTGAATAGCGCTGGATATGGAGTCCATCTCTTCTTTGCGTATCTTGACCAATCAGACAGACGGTCACCAGAGCCACCCCAGACTGCTGCAGTACTCGAGACCAGTTGCATGAAGAGGAATCCTTTGGCCTTGCTGCTTGCTTGAATTGGTGATGAGACAATAGGTCCAGTGCCACCATTTGCGTGCACGATCCATGCAAGTAATCCAATAAAAGCCGCAGTCGTCATGACGATTGATGGGTACATCCATGTCTTAAGTTTGTACATTGGGACGTACAAAACAATCGGGACAAATATAACAAAGTAAATGAAGAAGCTAATCAAGTCTTTGGTGGTAATTGCCGCGCTAAAGAAAATCAATAATTTACTTTGGTGAACAGTTTATCTGGGGACTCACTTTGCTGGGAGAGTGTTGGCTAAGTGCGCAAATTGGGGAATGACAGCGCCGAGCATGAGAGAAATGGACTGTGCTATACAGATATTAGCCGTGACCCAGCTAGCATCATCCTGCTGTTCGAATCTTGAAAGAAAGATTTGAATTCTGCAGCCCACCAATGGTATTAAAGATACCAATACGCTGATGTTGAAAATGTAGATGAAGGTGTTTCAAATTCTGATTCGTAGGTAGATTGTATCTTACCTCCGTAGTATGCATTGATTCCGGCCTAGGGCGGGCGAAAGAAATTAGTTCAAATACGTATGTTATCTTGTTTCCAAAATAGTAAGACTTACAAAGATCAGGTTACCCAAGAGAGTTGTGAACAAAGGAAGCAAGTTCCCGTACAATCCGTAGGTGGCTCTTGTTGCCACAGTCTAAAATGCAACATAATTAACATCTGCTCCAAGATGGGCGTTCGAGGCGGCGCTGTTCCATAAAGAGGATAGAAGGGTAGGAAAACTTACAAATCCAAGAGATTTGTCAATTCCTACTTGCACTCCCAGACAGGCGTTCAAAGAGGCGAATATGCAGCCAACAAGAACTGCTCCAATTGCTTCCTGGGCGCTCAATCCAGCAGCAACATATGCGCTTCCTATGGAATAACCACTGATCGAGATACCGCTGACGAGATAATAGGAGTAGAAACCCATTACTCCGTAGGTTCGCTCTTTCAAGGGAATAGGGTACAAATCATGGTTACCCCATCTTGTCGTTCCTTCGTATGTGTAGACATCCTTTCGAGCCGGTAGCTCTGCCCACTTGAAGTACCGGGACATGGCGAAGAAGTTCGCTCCAATTGAGTAGGAGGCTTTGGATGCACTTGTTGACTGCGAATGTCGAGAATGCTGAAAGAATTTATTCTCAGTCGCCACGGGTCGAAGATGGGGGAGATTGCTTTTGTTTATAGTCCATCGAGGCCAACACTATTCATGATAGGAAACTCCTTATCGAAGCTAAAGTCGAAGAGATAGATAAGCTGTATACCATATCGGGTGGTATGGGAACCCTTACCGAAAGCTTACGGGTTTTCGGGAAAGGAAACAGATTATTGCTAATCGTGTATCTTATTCCTAAATCTTAGTGACAGGCCCTCATTTTGATATCTGCGCCACATGCTACGCCTCCCCAGCACATTTCCTGCAGCCGGACCTAGCATCGAACCATGAACAGGTCTCTGGATATCTTTAAAATTACCCCATACTTCTCCAATACAGTAAATGATTAGATAAGATCATAATCATAATTTGACTGAAATTAAAACGTATAATCAAGTCAAATCAAACCATCAGAATTACAAGTAAAGCGATTCTGCTGAGCCTGCCGGCGGTATGGCTGGTCGCCTCCCGTCGGGACCGCCAAGTACCGATACCGTGGGCGGTGGTTGCCACTAACTCGCTTCAGTCACGCGTGCGGATACTACTACTTGTACTTTGTGACTTCAGCTACAACCACAGTAACTAATGGAATCAAAAAATATATCCTTCCAATCAGTTATAAGCTATAGCCATATAGAGATAGCTAGCATTGCGGTGAGATTTACGAGAGCAGTTGTAAAGTCAAGAGTCAAGTTGAAAATCGGGAATTGAAGATATTTATTTTATAGCTGTCTTCTTTTATTCATTTCAATTGCCTCTCTCTCCGACAATAATATCAACAGCTTGTTCAGCAAGCGCATAAACACAGGCTTGAATATGGCCTGCAATTGGGAGTGGCATAATGCTAGCATCGACCACCCTTAGTGCGCGAACTCCATAAACATGCAAGTTGTTGTTTACTACTTTTCCCATAGCTGCCGTCCCAGCTGAGTGACTGATTCCACTAAGTTGCGTAGGTGAGTCAGTAGGTGTTATGGTAGTTTGCATAGGTAATGACTTACGTGGCACGCTCCCTAACCAGCTTATCAATCTCTTCGTCTGAAGACTCTGGAGACAACGGGCTTCGTCCTTGGCTAACAGTCTCTACTCCCTTCAACATGGCTTGGCCGTCTTTGGTGTTCATCATGACGTGCATCATCTTTCTTAGTGCGGTACGCATCACGTACCGGTCCGCCTCTGTGGCATAATAGTTCGGATCAAAAAGTGGTGCAGCGGTAGGATCACTGGAAGCCAACTTCACTGAACCGCGAGAAGTTGGAAGCATGCTCATGATGGTGGTTGTGACATGACTCCCATCTGCTGGAATGACAGGATCGGCTTCATTTGCGGCAGCATAGATCATAAATGACTCTGTTTGAGAACGGGGTGGGCTCAGAAGAGGATGAGAATCATCTACGCCATCCTCATCTACAGCCAAAGCTTTCTTCAGACCGTCGTGGGGTGAAGTTTGCACAACATTCCAGTCCCCCGCGAACCCTTGTTCTAGAAGTTTGTAGTTGAACTTGGGAGAACCAATCGCCAATCCTTCTTCCGGATGCCGTAACTCCCACCACTGAGATACACACATGTGATTGTGAAGGTTTTTCCCAACTTCAGGAGCATCAACAACCTGGTCAATCCCATGGATCTTCAGGTCCTCGGCAGCACCAATTCCAGAAAGCAACAATAATTGAGGTGTTGCTATAGCACCAGCTGACAGTATTACTTCTTCGGTAGCGGTGAAAACTCGTCCATCCGCAAGTTTGACTCCTTTTGCGGTTTTTGTTGTCCCGTCTGATGAAATGAGAATGCTTGCCGCAAGTGTATTTGTCAGGACCTGAACCCCGGATAATGGATAGACGCTACTAGCAATCTGTCGGGCACCATCATTGAGATTATCTACTATCCCACAGATTCCCTGGGGTGAACCGCTGTTGACGTCCGGGTTGAATTTCAGGCCGACGGACTCCCAGGCAGAAAATAGTTGTTTCCGTAACGGAAATCCGCCGTTCTTTGAAGCTGCGGACTGCGTGTGCATTGGTCCTTCATATCCGTGTTGATTGATATCCACGTCCTTTGTGTGATAATTCTCGATCTTTCGAAAATATGGAAGAAATCCTTCGTAACTCCATCTTGTATCACCAACGAGTTTACCCCAGGCGTTGTAGTCACTTGCGTCACCACGTACCCAGCCAACTTAATACTTTATATTAGTTCCTGGTGTATACGCAAAGCGTTTAGAAAGTGTGTCTCACAGTAATTAATTGCCGAACCTCCTCCCAATGCTTTACCCGCGACACTCGTACTAACTCGGTTGTCCAAGTGCTTTTGAGGGACAGAACTATAGGCCCAGTCAAGCTCCGAGCCTACTACATCAAACGCGTTCTTGATCTCTGTGACTAATGGGTTATCAACGACATCTGGCCCCGCTTCTATTAGAAGAATAGAAAGATGAGGGAGGCGTTCATGGAGGCGTGACGCGACTACGGAACCTGCAATCCCGCCACCAATTATGATATAATGATATTCAGAAGGGATCGTCATCTTTTCGTAACTGGAAAAATAACTGACGTCTCAGAGCGCTATCTATATATCCCCGAACGAGAATAAAAGTCAGACCATATGATATGATCTTCTTGTTTTTGGATATCACTTGAGACCTAACATGGCAAATGAAGTTTAACCATTTAGGGACTTGTACTTTCATCTACGAGTCTTTTGGCCGCCAGTTAACCTGCAAGCCGATAGTAAATGGATTTCGGTTCGGAACAGGGTGCCGTCGGGAAGTGGTTGGCTGAAAAGTGCAGGGCCCCTTCCAGCGTCCATGCCGTAATTTGACGGTATTCTAACTGAAGAATTACGCGCCACTAACGTAAAAGTCATTAAATATTGTGGTGTAACTGATTAGGTCTTGTACATGGCATTAGCACCAGGGGTTCTCGACTCTGGGAACCAGTTTCCGAACGGTGGGAATTGCTCTCCGACTCTGGAACCGGGATCCGCTTGGGTTTTGGCTGACTAACCTCTTCCGTTCTGTGACATCTAAGGTACGAGATAAGCAGTCCTTTCGCACGTGCGATAGCAATACACTGCAAGACCAGGGTGAGAAGAGTCAGAAAATCCCAAGTCTCTTGCACAGGAATGGTAACTTATATACTGGTATGAAAATGGATTTCACCTCAAAACCACGATGATTAGTGCTATATCCTGTAGAGAGAGAAACTCTTGCACATCTCCTGAGGCGCACAAATTGGCTGACATCAAAATCCCTGGCCTATATCACCTACTTTTAAACCGCAGGGGTAATACTGTGTAGCTACATCCAAGGTAATTCAGAAATGGTGGCTGATAAGGCCTTGATGGTTATTTACACACTCCAGTCACTACTTTACAGAATCCAGGGTCTCCTCCATGCCCTCTTCCAAAGATATCCATCCCTCTTGGGATCCCCATTTTCTCACGAGTTTAAGTCCCAAAGAAGTGTCAACCGTTCCGCTGAACCTGCCCAGGTCCGGCATGTCATCGATAAAGTGCTTCTCAGGATAATTTTTACGCATGAGTTCGAGGAAGTCATTCCAGGTTGTATGTCTTGCAATTGCATAGATCCGCTCATTCGCGACTTCAGGATCGAGTGCAGCACCAACGTGGATCAAGGCTACGTCACGGACGTTGACATAGCTGTCTATTATTTATGAAGTTAGCAAGATTCATATTTAGCAATAGATGAATTGAGAGGTAGGTATGGGGAATTACATATTCCAAGACTCCTGAGATAAGTAGCATCCCCGTTGAACAACATTCGGACGCAAATGGCTGACGAAGGGTTCTGTGTTTTGTTGAGAAGTCGGCCACAGATCCAAGATGGAAGTACTGTGTTCACAGTGAAATGGGGCTTCTCCTCCTTTACGAATTTCCACAGAGCCTTTTCTTGCTCTGCCTTGCTTGCCATATAAACACTATTGTAGCGTTCGGGGGTGTAAGGAGGCGGTGCCCATGCTCTGGCGATAGCAGCATCATTCCAAGAGTTAGCGTCAAGTCGAACGCTCGGTTCTGGACCTGGCGTGAATGCCGCACCATAAGAAGAAGTCACAACGAATCGTGAAACGGAAGGTTCCTTAGTGGCAGCTCTGAGGGCATTTAAGGTACCCTTAATGTTCAGAGGAATGGTATCGTTTGGGTTGAAGGTTGTCACGACGCTTGCGACGTAGATAACAGCCGAGACGCCTTTGATGACACTGTCAAAGGCATTTTCTTCTCCAATATCTGGAACAATAACCAATTCGAAATGACCATTGGCTACGTATGATGCAAAGAAGTCATCAGCCATCCACGACGCCTGTGGCAGACTATAGTCTGTAGCCCTGACTTTGTAGCCCAACTTCAGAAATGCCTGGACTATGTTCGATCCAACAAAGCTTGCTGCTCCTACGATAAGAACCCATGATCCATCGGGGATTGCTTTCGTATTTGAAGACATTTTGGTAGTGAATTGAGGATCGTGCCGGTTTGTAGCTTGATATATGAGTACCCGTGGGATATGCAGGCAGAGAGGAGTAGCGATTAGTGAGATGATGGGAGGGTGCCCCACTAGCAGTGATCTATGGGCTGATTTGAATGATCCTGGTTTTATAAGATATCGCAGAAGAACAAATTCAAATGGATACTATTAAAGCTTTTGTCGGCTTGATACCTAATTGATATGAGGCTTATTGGGCGAGGAAAACAATGCTTCTTGCTTTTAAGCGATTACTCTCTAACTATGAGAACCTAGCCAAAATTGGGTGGCTATCTGAAAGTTGCAGTGAATTACGCTACCCATCTATGCATTATCGGCTATGGCAAGTCCGGGTGTCGTCATGTGCCGTTGCAATTACTGTTCCAAGGGTCGTTCCGAAAGGCGATCCGAAAGCACGTGCCTAGAATGGACGGTGTGCACTACAGCCGATGTAGTTGGAAATACGTTAAACTGCATATTTACAATCCCGATTGAGAGATAATTGTGCTACCAACCTCCTAATTACAACGTTGTTGGTGGTGATTTACTGCTCGATGGATCGGATATCAAGAACCCGCATGTCAACGCTCCCGTCTCCACTTACAAAAAGTGGGATTAGACGCTCCCACCAGCAGAGAAATGGCCGCAAACCTTCACAAGACTGTAAAAGAGCACGTAATATGATAGGACATTCAAATCTCATATTGGAGTCGAACTTATAATTAGGCCAGTCGTAGGAGCTGATAAGACTGTTATAAATCAAAGTAGCATCTTCACTCTCCAACACTTGGCTTTTCGCGTTAATTCACCTTGCTCTCAGTCTCTCAGTGTTCTCTTATCAGACCTTACTCAACATGGCACCCATCCTACACATAGCACTGTACACCTTCAAGTCATCTCTCACCGCGACCGAAATCAAAGAATCAACGAAAAACATGCTTCTACTTAAAGAGCGATGCATCCATCCTGAAACGGGAAAGCCATATATTCTATCTATGGTCGCAGGGCCAAATCTTGTGCCCGATAGCCCTTATGCAGGTGGTTATACCCATGCTTTAATGATGATGTTTGGAAGTAAAGCGGATTGGCTATATTACACGAAGGAGGATCCGGCGCATACTGAGTTCATGCGGGAGAACAAAGACTGGGAGGGTGGATGCGTCATTGACATCGGAGGAGATGAGGAGTGATTGAGGTTACCTTCTAGCCGGTAACGGGTCTTGCTGAACAGTCTGACGGCCTTTTATAAACATTCAAAAAAATGGAAGGTGCTGAGGGTGATAGAAGATACAACGACTTCTTTCTGTTTGTCATCATGTCGTGTGACGCAGACCTTGAACCTGATCTGGAATTGCACTCTCCTTCTGGCCTGATCTTTTCTCTTGCGTCTCTATGCTCGTCTTGACATGTATTGCGCTACTCTTATCAGATGCATACTATGGATTAAGTTGTCGTTTATCAGATGCAGACCATGTGATGGCCGACGGGACAAAAGCTAATTGTGTTACCGAAAGCAATAGCTAACAAATCAGCAGCCAGACATTATAAATTGCTGCGCAGGAAATCTGCGTTGCCGTTGGAATTTGTCATCGTAGCCGCGTCCAGGATATTGCGACCCGACATTGCCTGCTCCCGCCGGATGTGCTGCTAACCGATCGCAAAATCCATCCCCGCGCCCTCCCTTGTACCAGGGTATTTCAACACTCTTTGCCTCTTTGAGCACATAACCAGGCATTGGTCATTCGCTGTTTATCTCTCTGAGAATTTGAATTCAGCTTCACCCATTCTATCATGGCGACCATGGCTCCTGCAATCGACTGGTCGAGAGGTGAACAAAGCGGTCTAGTGTCAATCGGAACACACAACTTACGCCTTAACTCGTATGGCCCAGACCGAAAGCCTGGAGAGCCTGTTGTGATATGCATTCCGGGATTAGCAAGCAGCATTCAGTAAGAAGCCCATTTTCTTAGAGGTAGTGTTCTTTCCTGTTGCGAGCTGTGGTTGGAAGACATATCAAGCACTTTGCCGTTCTTGTCGAAGCCACCCCCGCCTCCACACTTGCTTTCAACGCGACGTACAATCCTCGCCACCCGTTTTGTGCAGACTGATCTGATTTGGATGATTTAGAGCTTGGGCGGCCGTCACCCGTCTCCTCAAACCGCACATTCGCAGTTACACCTACGACCGCTCGGGTTTTGGCGGGAGTGACCTGTCCCCCTTGCCTCCAACTTCCACCAACATTGCTCAAGAACTCTCTCTCCTTCTCCAGAAAGCACCCATCGCACCGCCGTATATCTTCGTAGCCCATTCTTGGGGTAAGTAGATCAAGCCCTCCGCTAGCCAGCCCCCGATCGGCTAGCCCCTATTAAGATTATTCGTTCTCGTCTCCGGATCTCATTATCGAGATCTTTGTCTCGCCAGCCCTTGCAAACCACCCCATACTTCTCTACACCATGCCATGACTAACTTGATCTGACACTCTCGCAGGCGGCATCCTTATTCGAGAGTTTCTCCACCTTCAGCCCGATCCTGCCAGCATCGCATCCCTTGTCCTCCTCGATTCCAACCATGATCACATGGCCAAGCTCATTGACTGGCGCACCCCTGCGCTCTGGTCCATGGCTGCAAATCTCGACTTCACCACCCTCTCCGCATATGCCGAGCCACATGGCCTCACCCCGACCGAGTGGGACATTTACCAAGCCGATCTAGCTAGCGACAAGCATAATGCCCAAGCAGACAAGGAAAGAGAGCAATATTCACCTAGTTTCCCTGTCATAGAGGCAAAGGGACAATTGCAACGAGGGGAGGAAGAAGGACCACTCCTGGGTGATAGTCCGGTATGCTCTCCCCACCCCAAACACCCTCATCCGAAACAAACCGACGAAGAAAGATAAGGTCCCATGGGTACTGACAATTATACATAGGTATCCATCGTAGTCGCGCCGCAGCATATTGGGTTCCAACAAATCTACGATGCGGGTCTGGCGAAGGGCAACGGCACAGAAGAGGAGCGTGCCATCGTTAGCAAGATGCTAGCTACTTGGAAGGAGACCCATGAGCGCTTGCAAGGCGAGTTGACGGCGCTATCCAAGCGCACTAGAGTGAGGCCAGTAGGCTGTCAGCATGATATACATCTGCTAGAGCCAGAGGCTGTGGTGGAGGAAGTATTGTGGGTTTTAAATGCGGGAAAGGAATAGAATCCGACGGAATAGATACCGTCTTATAGTGCATACTAGACGTGCAATGTTGTATGGCTTTCTAGATTTCTTCAATTGCATTCAACTAGCAATTGCTACTGGATTCCCCTATTCAAGTAGTAGATCCATGACTAGGAACAATAATCACTGCTTGCTTATCCCAGTAATTTGCAACATCTTGGCCCTAACAGAGCACTGGAATATCCTAACGAGTAATGATTTAGTGATTACGACATAGCCTACCACGGTGCGAAAGAGTTCGCAAATTAAATCTGGTAATCAAAGGTCTGTTTTGGATACAAAGTAAACAAGATGTATGGTATAGCTTGTAGTGGTTCTTTGCGATATTGAGCAGGCTTCGCGTTAAACTCCAATTCCATTGAATTATTGGATGTGCTTTAAGAATGTTCGATTGTGCCCTCGTGCAAGACAATCCCAGCCCTAGTTTGATCCATGTACCATCATGGTCTTGCCCCCACCATCCCTCCCCCAGATCGTACCTGTGCGGTAGGGCTGCGCTGACATTGTCCCCTGGACGACGACCTTTTGATCACTGTTCGTACTATCGTCGTCGGTGGCACTACTGGCTCTGATTGTGATATCGCATTCCTTTCCGACATCACGCTGCTTATGTTCACTAGTGAGGCTGTGGCTGTCCATATGAATAACCTCGTACCCACTGTGATTGAGAATTGATATTTATCAGATCCAGGGTGGTTATAGAAGGATTGAGAAGCCTAGCAGACCAGAAACGTTGCTTAAGCTGTTCATTCATGACCCTCGTTAGCTAGATCCACGACGCCATAGATTAGAATTTACTCAGGGGTAATATGCACGCTATCCGGTGATGAACTCAAAATCCTCATCTATTGGTCGTCATGTATAAATCTGCCCAGAACACTCCCATTATCGCGCAGCATGCTGCAGGACCAGTCAGCCCCGCCAGCTCACGAATTGCTCCGCCACTTTTAATGGCCCGTCCCGCGAAAGTCGCAGTCCCCCGCTTCTTTAATCTTTTGTGCACTTTTGCTTCAAGCTCAGGTATCATAGATAGCTGGTGTTCTTCATCCTCTCCATTTTTCTTGTCTCCTTCTTCATGCATTCACGTTAGACAGCAGGCTGTCTGACCGAGCCCCCGGCCATGGATGCCGCCTGCGCCGCCTCTGCGCTCGTAGGTCTTATCTTCAATTGCGCAACGGCCATCAAGACTTGTAACGACCTACGCGGTAAATACAAGAATGTCCCTAGTACATTGAGCTCCATTGAGACCGAAACCTCGACACTCCTCTCGTCCCTGTACCAGCTTCAGCACTTAATGCAACGGGATCCTATTGCTTTGTCTTCTATCTGGGATGCCCAGTCAATGCTGCCGCAGACTTTTGAAAAGGCAATCGAGGGCTTTCGCCAAATGGTTTCTACGCTTCTACACGACCTTGAAAGAATCAAACCGTCTTCGGACACACAAGTTCAATGGACTTTCAAGCTCAAGTTTTTATGGAATGAAGCGCCGATGCAAGACCTGCTTAGTCGGATCCGCGCTCACCAGCAGAGTCTTCAGTTTCTGATGAGCATAATAAATTTGTGAAGACTTCCCCGCCCTTACTGAATGAAGAGGGTGGCTTACAGATGCAAAACAGAGGCTCCCTTTCGGCAGTTCGAAAAGGCATTGAAGAGAACCAAAAGCTCCTACGGAAGATCGAGAAATCCACAAGTCAGCACAAACGAAAACATGCGGAGCGGTCAAAGTCCAACAATAGCGTTGATATTGAGAATGTGGTATATGAGAAAAGCCCTGTACATATTACTGATGCAGTTACGGATTATGAGAATGATGCAGAGGACGAGTTGGAACCACCAGCAAAACGAAGGTCGCTCTCTCCGGAGGATGAGGACAGCCCCAGCGCTTCGACTAGTCCGGCAAGAACAAGGAGTGGGAGAATCTTCAAACCAACCATGGCAGCAGCAACGACCTCACAACATGAGCAGACCCAGGTATTCTCGAAGTCGAATTATACAGATTTAAAGGATACTAGTACGAAAAATTACATTCCCACGCCATCGGCAAAAGAGACTAAACGGCGGTCACGAGGCAATAAATCCGCAAGACCACAGGACGGCAGCCATCGTGAATTTACACCACCTATCCATCCGTTTGGGATCAGATTTTCAACAGAAAGTGATCATGATACTTACCAAAAGACTGCGACACCAATTGCTAGTCCTACGATCCATTATTTTCATGGCTATCCTACACCCACTTCAAGCACGTCAAGTCCCCGTAGCCTGAATGGACGACCACCAGTATCCTCACAGAAAAGCGATTCACCACGTACAAGTGATAAAGAGGCTTTTACCTCTGGTGAATCCTCTAAAAGTTATGTTACTAATTCACAGATGAACTCTCCCTCCCATGGAAAGTCACACCACCGGTCTCGTGACGTACAAACACCACTATATACACCAAAGAGCCAGTCCTCCACTTATAATAACTCGGATTCTACGATGAATACAGAACAAGGTGCGGGAAGTTCCCCAGCGGAACAGTTGAAGATTCAAGTGAGTAGAGTTTGTTAGACCCTGCATAATCCCTTCTAGAGTGCCTTGGAAGTTATGTAGTAATTTTGTCTGAAATTATACTTATACTGACTCTTCCGGTCAAGACCCCTCAGATAGATTGCGAAGGCACCAAACCATCACAACACAACAATGCAAAACCCATACTTGAGATATTGTCGCCCACAGCGTCGACATCATTTACAGAATCCAATAACCCTCTAAACATTGACAAACCACAGCCATCTTGTCAATTTGATTTTGTCGAGATGGAAACTGAGGTGGAGGGTATACCGTCTGACCAAGAGGCAAAGGCAAAGCAAACTTCCCATAAAATTCCTCATGCAGACAAACCTGTGGAGATGACGCAGGAAATGGATACTACGGCACAGCAAGAACCATCGCCTAAACAATCAATAGAGTCGCTGAAACAATCTCAAAGACAGCGAGCAGCTTCTCGTTCCACATCCTCCCCGACAAAGACCGCGTCGATACCCAAAGCCACCGAAGCCGACGCGCGCAAGTATCGTATACCTCCTGGGTACTCGCTCAAGAACTGGGATCCCTCAGAAGAACCTATCTTGCTTCTTGGCAGCGTGTTTGATGCAAACAGCCTCGGCAAGTGGATCTATGACTGGACAGTCTACCACTGTGGCCCTGCAACTCCCATATCTGACCTGGCTGGTGAGCTATGGCTGCTTCTCATTCAACTTGCAGGCAAAGTCAAGCGTGCAGAGGAATGCTCGCTCCACATCCGGGATCAAAACAACAGGGAAATGGTCGAGGATTTCATCGAATCGGGAGAGCGACTCTCAGATAAGCTGAAGAAGTTGTTAAAGTCGTGCGAAAAGCCTATGTTGCAAGCGGGCAAGAATTCAGCACAACTGGGCAAGAGTGCCGGAACGAAGTTTGTGGACTACATCTTCGGACAGGATAGGCAGCTTGAGAATACTGAGAAGTTTATGGCGTCGATGCGTTTGTGGAACTTACGATTCGATGCTAACTGCGGGGACATATTACGAAACCCAAGCGCTTAGAGGGGGGTTGCCAACGAAAGTAATAATTGATCAATGTAAGAGTCACATTCTAGATATTTCAACTAGATTTCCAAGGTTAATGGCTGCAGCATAGTCATTGGAGCTACTGGGTTCTTGGCGTCTGTGCTCTCGTGTTATTGTATGTTATCAGAGAGGGGGGGGGGGGGTAGAATAATAAGGTAGCTTGGTTATAAAGTCCAGCTACCGCATTGCATTGTATGAAACACGGCGTTTGACTAATAAATTTAATGATACTATGTTAAATCAACGTTATCCTGGGTGCTCAGTATAACCTCTTCGACTTCAAAGAACTGTATCCATCCAATCCATCATAACTAAGCGGCTATTCATAGCAAAATTCAACCTTATGTTATTTAAATCACTGGTAAATGAACCACAACCCTTCTCATAAATTTCATAGCAATCGGAAATAAAGTACAGCATTGACGGCGAAATACTCTTGATTGTTGTTTGCAGGGAAGCTCTGCCTCTAAATATTTCGAGTCTAAAGTGAGCTAGCTAAATATGTCACCTGACATCTAACTGTCCTCTCAATCAATAGAAAACTTTGTAACAGACGCGCTGCTTTTATTTTGACTTGAATTCTGTGCCTGGTTATCCAACAAACTTCCCTTAAATGATTCAAATATCACAGTTACGTCTCACTTTCACTTACGTATGAAGACGCCAAGTAAGTTGGTGCCAAAAACCTTCTAAATCCTGATGACAAAAGCAGGACCGATGACAGACACGATCCTGGAAACAAGCAACTTCTCGGAGACGGTTTTTCTCTCGTGAAAATTGTGGTTGCAAGAGTGTGGAGAAACTCATGAAGTTTGAGACATCACATTGTCAGGTTATTCGAACATACGGCCGAAAAGACTGCTTAGGACTTTGTGTGGGCACGGTGGTGAGGGACACGGGACATATCGCTGCCATGATGAGGCGCAGATGGAATACGCCACACTCAGTTACTTCTGGGGTAGAAATACCGAGAGTCTGTTCAAGCTGGTGAAGGGTGTCCGGAGAGAGCTCCGACGAGGGATCGATACCTCTCGACTTCATCGGACGATCCATCGGACGATCCAGGTGCCCATAAAGGGAACCCAACCGTAACCTCGGCATCGATTACATGCGGATCGAATCCCTTTCTCCCATAGAAGGCAGTAGGGATTATTTGAACTAGTAGGCTGTTTTGATTGCACACATCTGCTAGGAAAGAATGATTAGTGGCGAAAGCATCCTCGATCTCAAGCAGTGTTGAAAGTTTCTGCGGTCGCAGCGCCAGGAAGTGCAGCAGCAACTGGTGGCTCAAAATCACCAGTCCTTCTGACTACAATAGACCTATGGTAAAGCATAATCGTAGCCTATTTCGTGAAAATGTGAGACTAGTATAGTAGGTCATTCTTGGTTTCTTTGGTCAGATTTAGATTGTGGAAACGCCATTACTATTTATCACACAATTTCTCCTCTCTGCCAAGTACTCCAAGTCTTTGATTTTGCAAATGACCACTACCCGTTTTGCTCCGGTTCGTCCCATGCCCATACTAGACGGCAAGACGGGCCGTTCGTCCACAATGCTGCAGCCACCCGCAGTAGTCCACAGTGTATTCACTCCTGCTTACGATCCGGTTGGCGCAACACGCGCAACGCTTTGTCTGATGTCAAGGGTAGAGACCCCAGAAATGATGTCTGGTCCAATCAACAGTCAAGAGTAGATATCTATCTGGGCGGGGGAGTGCTAGTGTCATCTTGCGAACCTATGCCACAATCGCACCATTGAGGTCCTATCACGCCAGCATCCTGTGCTTGGAAATTAGTAGTATCCCGGATTGGGCGTCTGGGGTTGCGGCCGCTCTCCAATCCTGATTTCTCCGTGGTCTACAAATCAAGCCACTGGAGCGACTGGAGTCCCCAGCCCGTATTCGACCCCGCAATGGCGGGCTTTTTGATGAATCCATTTAACCGGAGACCCCACAGAAGATGCAACGACGATCTTGAGTCTTGATTTTCAATTGGCTGCGAAGCTACCAGTTCATCAGTCAACATGAGTTGAGCCAGCTTGTGGTAAAGTCCTTTCTCCAGATCACCAGTGTGGTCCACAGTTTTGGATCACTCTTGGATCACGATTTCGTGGGGATGGTCTAGATTGCCACCACGAACACCAGGTTATTATGTTAAGCGATGCTAGCAATTCATCCAGAGCCCCTGCATCAGGCTTGCGCACCAGACATGCACACGACCTCAACAGGCATTGGATGCTGCAGGAAACGGAAGAAATATTCTGGGCAACATGGCATAGGTCTGGAGAAGTAAGCCAGGCCTGGGAGACTCAAAAACCCCACATCTCGCTCGATTTGTTTCTTTCTCGCTCGAAGACTTTGTTCTCGTATTTCGTCTTGCAGAATTGAATAGCAGTGTCATTTGCGGACTTGCAAGGACCTACATTCACAATGGCGACCGGAGTTCAAGTCAGCGGGGTTCAGAAGTTGGCCGACAAGGATTTGGAGGAGAAGTTAGGTGCCAATGCCGTCTTCGAGGCCAAGGAGGCTACCGACGAGGAACATGCGCAGACATTGATGCAGGCGTTGAAAGAAAATCGGAAGGCTGTAATCTGGTCGGTTTTGATCTCTATGACTATTATCATGGAAGGGTGAGTTGATGCGCACCCATTCTTTCCTCAGCTGGTACCCCAGTGCGTAATGTCAATCAGTGGTCTATGGAGCTGACTTGCCTCTTTGTAGATATGACACGATCCTCATGGGCAACTTCTTCGGGTACCCTTCGTTCCAGAAGAAGTTTGGACAGGACTACGGTGGTACAATTGGATGGCAGGTCTCGGCCCCATGGCAGACAGGTTTGGGCATGGCCAGTACCGTTGGCTGCGTCTTCGGTACGTAAAGCACCTCACCTAGATCGTAGCACAGAGTGGCAGGTATTTTCTCTCAAGTCTCAGGGCTAAATCCTCTTTTCTCATTAGGTGGACTTCTTAACGGGTACCTTGCATCTAAATACGGTTACCGATGGGTAATGATTGGCGCTCTCGGCTTCATGAACGTTTTCATCTTCGTCGTATTCTTTTCGACCAGCAAAGGGATGCTACTGGGTGGAGAATTTCTTTGCGGACTATCCTGGGGAGTGTTTGCGACTCTTGCTCCAGCTTATGGTAAGGCCTGATCTGATCCCTTTGTTTGATGATACTACTGGACCCCGACTAACACTATAACTCACTAGCATCCGAGGTTTGCCCGACGAATTTGCGTGGGTATCTAACTACCTACGTTAATCTATGCTGGGCCACCGGGCAGTTTATTGCCTCAGGTGTCTTGCGTGGCTGTCTTCCCATCCAGGGAAACATGTCTTGGCAGATCCCTTTTGCAGTGCAATGGGTGAGTAACCACAGTAACATAGCAAAGTCGCACTTTGCAGAACGGTAGAAATTCTAATACTTAGCAGGCATGGCCAATCCCTCTTATGATTGTATGCTGGTTGGCCCCAGAGAGTCCTTGGTGGCTCGTCCGAAAAGATCGTCTCGAAGCGGCTCAGCACTCGATCGGTAGACTCAGCGACGGCAAGACAGAGCATCAGATCCACGCCCAGGTTGCCATGATGGTGCACACGACCAGGACGGAGGCCGAAGTTACAAGAGGCGCAACATACAAAGACTGCTTCGTCGGCCCCAATCTGAGGCGCACCGAAATTGTTTGTGTTGCGTTTTGCGGCCAAGTCCTGTCAGGGAGTACTTTCTCATACTCGCCCACCTACTTTTTCATCACAGCTGGCATGGATACTACGAAAGGTTTTGATCTTGGCCTTGGAGCTACTGCGATGGCCTTTGTTGGAGTAATTCTGTGAGTTATATCACAGTCATGGAAATGCGAGTCGTGACTAATACTGATGCTTGCCGATAGGTCCTGGTGGCTGATCACCTGGTTTGGAAGACGTACCATTTACGTAGGAGGCATGTCGTGTCTCACAGTTGTCTTATTTCTTATTGGTATATTGAACGTCTCGGCGGGAGACAGAGCCCTTTGGCCATCGGGAGGTCTCTGCATCTTATGGCTGCTCATCTACTCCTTGACTGTAGGCCCTATTGCTGTAAGTTGTCCCCAATACTCCACTAGTCGACAGTTATAGTTGCTAAACTCGTGATATAGTATAGTATTATATCTGAGACATCATCAATGCGCCTGCGACCTTTATCCGTCGTGCTTGCCCGTACTTCCTACCAGCTCATTAATATTGTTTCACAAGTCTTGGAGCCCTATATGATGGTATGTTTATATATTCGCCTGTGTTGCTCTTCTGTTGCAGATCATTGTAATAACCGAGATTCCAGAACCCGACCGCGTGGAATCTCCTAGGCAAAACCGGCTTTGTGTGGGGTGCGACAGCATTCGTTATGGTTGTGTGGTCTTACTTCCGCCTACCTGAAATCAAAGGCCGAACTTATGAAGAGTTAGATATCTTGTTCGCCAATAAAGTCTCAGCGCGCAAGTTCTCAAAGACGAAAGTTGATGCATATGCATCTTCGTCGGCGGAAGAGCTGGTGCACCACGCTGAGTTGAAGGAATAAACTGAGAAGTCAACGAAGTTTCAAATTGGAAATGACTAGTCCAAGCTTCGATCATGGGAGGCCGACCTAGGTACCCTGATGAGATTCTTGGCATGGCTCACAGGTTAACATTTACTTGCTTCGTTACCGAATTCAAGATTCTTTTCAATACTCAAGCTATAAGACTCTTTTTAAGCGCAGCTCCTAGGATAGGAGCCTGGAGAGACGCTTCTAATACCGTCCTTTATCCTAATCCCAGTTCCATATCTGTTATTACTTACAAATCAATCTCATGGCAATGTAGCTATACACTTCCTTGATATTCAAGCCCCTGCATCATCGTCTTCCCGCTTTGCATATAGACCCAGGCGATCTCACCTAGTGACATTCACAGAGGCTTGGTTCAACGGTCCAAAGCCTAATAGAGTCGGGATCTCGCATATAATATATCCCTATACGCCATATCCGTACCAAACCCCAGCATCTGCATGAACCCTCGTCTTACCTGGATCGCTGCTTTTCTGCCGCCGACCATTTGTGGCCAGCTCTTGTGTTTCAATCACAGTTGATTTAGGAGCTTGAGTTTAGCTCTCGCGCGGTACTTAGGAGATGGGACATCTCAAGTTCAACTTAATGAGCGGTCCTTGATGCGAAGTTTATTGTTGTCGACATGAGCGATTTCTTACTTGCCAGCTGCGGAGTCGCGTTTTGAGGGAACTGGATTCACGCCCATCAAGTATATATCTTTCCCTGAGGCTCTACTTGTGTAGCCTGGGATCTGGTTCCCGATGCCATGGTGAGTGGGTATCGGTGGAATTCCTTATCGATGGTGTACAGGGGGACGCAGAATCTCGGAAGTGCTTCCCGCACAGTCGGCAAGCAAAGTGTCGCGACCCCTGGCAGAAATGTAGGCGTGCTTAGTGGCGTAAACATCGAGGCTTCGCAATTCCTATGATAGAGATATGAGCTAGGGGCATCAATACGTCCATGGAGTGGATCGCAATCTAGGCCCAGTTGCGTATCTCCCCACCCCCAAGTATTCACATGTGCGCACTCCTGCGCCGGGCTAATCAGTGGGCTTATCAGTCCGAAGGACCCCTCTTGGCCTCCGCCGATACCAGCTTCCTGACTTTTTCCTCGCATTCATGCGCACCAGGAAAACTATCTACGGAATCAATTGTTTCCTCGAAGCAGAATATATCCGGCAATGTCAAGTGTTAGACAAGCATCAGACGAGCCCCAGAACAGATCATCGGAGGAATGCGAGCAGCGGCCCCCCCTCAAACGCGCCAGAGTTGCACTGGCATGCCAAAGATGTCGGACGCGAAAACAGAAGGTAAGAGATAAATCTTCACGATCCTTTGATCTACAGCCTCTGACTCTGCATAGTGTGATGGAGCCCAAGGATCCTGCTCGACATGCTCGCGACTAGGTGTGCACTGCCGCTACAAGGCTCACCTAGCACCCAAACCAGACCAGAAGAAACTATACATCAAAGCTCTCGAAGATCGCGTTGCTGAGCTTGAGACCGTCCTATCCGGTCAAGGCCATTCCAGTATTGGAAATGATCACTGGAGACAAGCCCAAAGCCAACTACAAGTGATTTCTCCAGCCCCAGAAATCCAGCCCATGGACGATGTGCAGCAAATCACCGAAATCGAGATCTCACCAGACCCTGCAGATGATTCATCACAGGTTCCCGGGAGCAAATACGTCGGTGGAGTTTCTTCCATCACTCTAGGTCGTGTTCTTGGCTCTGTCATAAGCAGCCAAAAGTCACCGAAATCCGACACCCCGATCGACGAAGACCCAAACTCGAACCCAATTACCGTCGCCGAGCTTGTCGAAACGAGGGGTCAAATGTTTATAACTCCAAATGTAGCGACAAGACTCCTAGATGGTTGGATGAAACACCTGTCGACACGATATCCCGTGATTCATACGCCACGGCTACGAGAATTACATGCGAGAAGGGACGAAGCCCTTGATATATACGAAGAAAGCCTATTGCACCTTGTTTATGCAAATAGTGGCCATGTCCTCGAGACTGTGCGTATAAATGCCCTTTGAGCAGCAATCGACTAATAGTTCTCAAAGACAGGCGAAACCGGGGAATTCTTTACAAGCCAGCACTACGAGGCTGCACTAAAGCACATGGACGCTATTCTTGAGCTCCGCGATCTCCGGTCGGTTACATATCTCTTGCTAATGGCTTTATATTGTCTGAGAGCCCCGAAGGACCCCGGAGCATGGTGAGTGTACCTCTATCCAAACTTAAAAGATCTCACTAATAGAAATAGGACTTTGGCGGGACTTGCAGTAAGATTATGTATAGAATTAGGCCTACACCGGAGATCAAGCCGCAACAAGATTTCACTGAAACAAGAACTTGAAAAGCGAACTTTCTGGTCTTGTTATTACTTAGATCGTGAACTCTCGGTTGCTCTAGGTACGTAATGGTATTAATGGAAATATTTCCCGCTGACACGGTATGACAGGACGCCCTCCTGCAATATATGATAGCGATATGGATGCTGAGGTATTTGACCACCATTTTATGTTTTCTGTCAACAAACTGCAGTTAATTAACGTGTGCATAGTTCCCGATCGATGTAAACGAAGATGTTGATGACGTAGTGACACTCGTGCAAGCTGCTCAAAATACTCAACCTACATCTCCGACGTCCTTAACCAGTTTCATATACTTTATGAGACTAAGAAGGATCGAATCAAAAATCCAAAATACCTTCTATCGTGTTGATAGACCGACAGAAACGTCACCCGTTATTATTCAAGGATTTCTCGATGAATTATCGGCATGGAAGCGCGCGATCCCTCCGGAATATATTGACCTGAAAGATACGAAGTATGATCCTTTCGACGGAATTGATGTTTTCGTAAGTTCCATCTGCAATCAATCTTCTATGGGAATAGTCAGCTTACTTCTTCAAGATGATTTTGTACCACAAATGCGTCCGATGCTTGTTGTTCCCACAACTATCCGAACCCCTCTTAAACCTACAATATGTGAAGCTCTGCGCCGAGGCATGTGCTGGAGTATGTGAAACCTATAAACGTCTGTACCGGACGCTCAAACCAGGCTACAACCCCTTATCCCTTCAATCGGTCTTCCTTTCAGGTAAATAGCTTCATGTCCAATAAATTCTGTGCGGAACCCCATTTGACCTGTTTTCTAGGCCTCACCTTAATCTATTGTACATGGCTTGCACCACGGAATTTTCTAGAAGTCTCGGGGGCAATATCCGATTGCAACGTGATGCTGTATGTAATGGCAGAACGCTGGCCGGCAGCTGGGAAATATCGGGACGTGTTCGAACAATTAAAAAGTATTATCACCCAGGGTAACCAGCAGGCGGTCCGCGAGGCCATCGTCTTAGAATCAAACTTAATAGAGTGGTGTCGCGGGCTGGCCCAGAGCATGACGGGTGCGGTGAGGACGGATTTTGTGCGGATGATTAATGACATTACGGCCGTGAGAACGAGAATCAGGACAGAGGAGGCATTGGAAATGTCCTCGGAACCAAGCCGACGTCTTGGAGAGTTTCCGGAGCAGGAGGCGGATTCGAGGATGGGTATGTGGCCTCGAGATATGGGCCAGAAGGCTGACTGTTATGATTCGCAATTCATGAATAACTTTGAGGATTTCGAGGTGTTGGGTCCGGGCTGGGAGAGTGCCATGTTGGAAGGCACAGGTATACATGACTATTTCAATATATAGACAGAAGTTTTGAAGGTCTTTCAAAATCCCTGATATGAAGCGTTTCCTAGCGCAGCACCACTAGTGTCGAATGGTTCGTCCAGTGAATAGGAACTGAAAACCCCCGAGAACTCCACAGAATGCTTTCCGTGCTCTTTCCCAGCTCACGTTCGCATCGAAAATCTTGAATCTCGTCCATGCTTCTTCCAGAGGCGTCCAATTACAAGTGTGGCCGGGTGAAGCATTTCATGTCGGCCGGGGTTCGGCCGTGCTTTATGGCGCGGCGCGAATGGCTTTCGTATAGTCGAGTAATGGAGTAATCTGAGCATGGCCAAAATGCAATGCCTCAGCGTGCTTCTGTATAATATATATGCCAGTCTTGGAAGCACTAGTCTGGAGAAGCACCGTCTTTTGTTATCGTGAAGAATGTATCTGTCCGTAGCCCAAATATTGGTGGTATTGACCTTTGCACAGAGTCGTGCTGGCTTGAGAAGTCGGCAGACCGATAGGCGACGCAGATACGAACTATCAAACCTAATACGGGGTAGTTTGCTGGGGCTCTATGCCATTTCTGACTGGATTTGCCAAGCTGGTACTCCAGTTTCCCAGCACTCAGCTCATAGCCTATTGCAGAATTAGTCAGCTGTTATTCTCCACGGCCAAAATACGCAGCCAGGAGCTCCTACATACTGATCCACCAACTCCAGAGTTGACCAGGTGCGCGCTAGCAGAAAGGCATCTCTGGCGGCATTGAGTCGCTGAATCCAAGCACGAACCGTAAATCGTATTGTCTTATCATACAATAAGATAGGACCGAAGATGCAGGTTCGACTTGCTCAAGTAGGTGGTGTTACCTGTGATAGCAGCACGATTGACGGACTTCGTAAATATCGCCATAACGGAGACAATGACGACCGGATCCATCGTGTCGGTATATGAGCCCCTTCGCAACTAAGCTCCCGTGTCTCCCCGTGGATGTCAAACACGCCATACGTATCGCGAAGAAATCGAGGCATTCTTCCGCCGTTCGGCGGTCTTCGCAAGCCAGACAGAGTATTCGAGGCGGTCCTTGGAAGCGAGAATCGTCCCCGGAAAGTCTTGCGGAAAAGTGTCACACCGCGCTGACAACCTCATTCTCCTTGCTCACTTCCACGGTCCAATGTCCTCATGACTTCTTGTACAGCACGTATCCGCATGATGTTTTTCTTCGGTCCGTCTCCAATTTTGAAAAGCCCATTGACAGGTAGTGTTAATTCGTGTAATAAGGAGGTATCGCGATTGCTGGTAGGATTTCTGATTGAGGTTGTTAGAAGAGCGTGACTCCAATAGTAAATATTCGTGGACCATTATTAGGAAAGCAGGTCATGTACATGATGGGATGATTTGGGATCGGCTGTTGCAGTTTTGCTTGGAGCACACCAGCATAGCTTTCTGGGGAGTTGCTCCCGGCCCTGGCGAAGAACTCGCGACCGCCTTATCGGCTTCCAGTTTACCGTCGGTTCCCCGCCTTCCGACCGACGGATTCTATGTATGTGGTGAAATGACTGCCGCACCATCAAATGTTGAGAGATTGCCGCAGCAATGATATACGTGGGGAGATTAGATTGAGTTGCTATTCGGGAGTCTGTTATTGTGGTTATCTTGCAATTTGCTAATGAATTCTGGTCAGGACATCGAGTTGCGTTTATTGCAATTGATGATGCGGCATGAGAATATCAATTAGGGTTCTCTACAGTAATTTATTTCCGCAGTGGGTGTAACTAGAGACGAAAAAATCTCTACTAGAACATCTATTCTAGCTAAACAAATTTTCTACCTTGTTCGCGTTTTGGTTGAGAGAAGGGTATCATGTCATGTGGCCCGTTCCTCTTATATTGACTTAATAAAGCGGTCGTGGGACTATAGACATGGAGCAATGAGCAGCTGCAATTTCAGACTGTGCCATTAGAACTAGAGCTTGAATACCCTTCCGCCCTAGTGGTGCTTATGATGGAGTCTTCTCTAGGAAATATTGAGATTCGATTTTCTACAGTTCGTCTTGTGAAGAACACTTGAAATAACCTTACCCGACCTGCCAAAGGCTACAAAACGTGCAGCGGCTTCAAATTCACGACTAATACACGACTCAACCTCAAGATCTCTCTACATCATGCATCTCCTTTGAAAAACGACAACCTCTCCCAATCTTCGCACATAGTTTAACAGGACACTGGTGTCCATTCAAACATTTCTCATCTTTGCACTGCAGTCCAGATACACAAGGTGTCTGACGCAAAATCCAACGTCGAGCTTCAATCCCTTTCTCATCAAGCCTTGTTCCATGCAGAAGTTTGCATTTCCTAGAAGAGTTGGAATAAGGGCAGTCTCCCAGAAGATGGAACATATTGCAATGTTTAGTCATCCGCATTATGTTTACCAGCGATGGTGGGGGATTGAGGATGGCGTCAAGACGTTGGCCTTTGCTATTTAGCAATATTGAGTAAGCCTTGCGTGTAGGAATTGTCTCTAGAGTGTCATTGGTGGCATTTATATTGAATACACTACCACCGATAACACTTGAAACTGCTGTAGCATAGCTGAATGCATTCGAGATGGGAGCAGGGGTGGACGTCGGGGAGGATGACTTTCCCCGGGACGATAGCTTTGTGTTTCTGAAAATATCGGGAAAATGCGCAACGACGAACTTTTCCTTTAATACAGCTAGCTCTCTAGCAAACGGATGGCCTTCAATCAGGATGATTCGATTGCTCTTCGAATTGTCTCCCACGTAAGGCTGGAGAAGTCGCGCGTAGCCATTATCAGGGGATCCGCCGAACACGACTGCCTGGCACTGAACATCAGCCATATCCTGGTTGAACCATGCTAAGATCAGCGTTAGTATCTTGTTTCCCTTTCGATGGAGGCGTAATGTTGTCATATTTTAATATTACCTTTAAGCTTCGTATCTGCGCACTCTTTCCCATCACCCGCATCCACAAAATCACACATGGGATGTCCCATGTTGAAACCACAAATGAACAATTTAAGATTGTCCATACCATACAAGATCTTATTGTAGAAGTATGCTGACGCCAAGCCCGCCGCGTTTGCATATACGCGGATGCGGATCTGGATGTTTGCTGGCAACTTATACACCCTTGTAACATAATCGTATACAGCGCTCCTCAGACAGCGGGCCGCCTCCATTCCTCCTTGTTGTGCGGACTTAACGAAATGGTCGAGGAACTGTTGTTAGAAGCAATGAGCAATTGTACTTTTGGGTCGTGCTGTCATGACGGGCGAAGAGAGGTTGCTTACCGGCATACAATCACCATCGATTAAAACCGACACGAAGCTATTGGAGTTCTATATAACAAATCAACAAATATCTTCCTTAAGTAGTGCCGCTAGAAGCATACGATTTTTTCATCTCGAGTTTTAAGCATAAACTCAGCGTCGTAAAACCTCGACTGGAAAGTTTTCGAGGTTGTTTGCTCACGTTCAAGGTCTAGCTTCATGTCCTTGAGACCATCTTGTAACTCCTCAACACGAGTGAGTAGACTCTGTTAGTAAGTACTGTATTAGTATAGTCTTTGAAATATAAATAGTAATCCAAAAGGCTCACCTCGATGAGTTGGTTTTTCTTTTTCTCCAACTCGTTCAAGCTATCGTATTCCTCTCGAAACGCATCCAGAGACGCCATTACTGACTCTTACAACTGCACGCAGTAAAACATCCAACTAAACCACTAAACTGTTGTAATAGAGACCCCCACCACTTGTGCTGGAGATTTATATTTTTTGCTGAGGATTGAGGGTTACTGTAGCTCAGCCCGATCACTTCACTCTTCTTATTGTGAAAAATCATGTTTCCACGCACGCCAGGTGTTACGCAAGCAGGGTTATGCAGAGCCAGCACATTGTACTCATTCAGCCTATCGTGTGGCGCAGGGGAGCACGGATTCCTCGGTGATTCGTCAACTCTCTATATCGTATGCAGTCTTGACGAAGCAATTATGCTTACAAGCTCTGTCGTTGGTAGGACTGGAGGCTATTGAGGCTATGCGATTTGCTCGGGTCCCGGCACTTACCAAACCCCGTGCAAACTTAGGCCCCAATGCGTTCTCGAAAGCCTAGCAATATACATGATTGCTAGACCAACAGAGTGTTTTTGGAACTTATTTTAGTTCTTCGGTGAGTCGACTAAGGCTGACTGTCAACCTGGACTTTCTGGGACGGTTTTTCCCAAGTCGTCTGTTGATTTACAGCAGTTACGTAGTCACCCTAGCATTGTTCAGCATATACCTTCGTTCCTATTAACAGACTGTTCCACATTAGCCAACATGGAAAAGTTAGTCAAAGACCACGAGCTTATCGACCATGTGAAGTGCAGTGCTATTGAAGTGCCTTGGTGCGACGAGTTCGAAAAGATGATATCAGGCATGAAGTAAGTATGTCACCCCGGTTCATCGTTAAGCTGAATGTTTAAACTTCCATAAGCTTTGATGGCTCCAAATCTCCAGTGATGCAATCGTACAAGCTCGAAGTTCTCAGACGACTTCAGAATTTCAACGACCAGCAGATTGGCGATGATACCACTCTCGAATCTCTCAAGATTCATCGTCTGACCATTGCCCAGTCCACTTTGGGGAAGCTGGGCGAGGAATGTAATATCGAACGCCCATTCTTCTGTAGTTGGGGATGTAATATTGTCCTCGGAGATGGAGTGTACATCAACCGCGAGTGCGTAAATCCCTCAATGCATATTTTTTACTTCTGAACTTGGTAGTGTCTCTATCTATGATAACGCTCCAGTCATAATTGGCGACAATGTTCGAATTGGACCTGGTGTCTGTATTTGCACAGGTACTCACGATGTCGACCCCGATGTGAGGCGAGACAATGGCGGGTCATTTGCCTTGCCCATCCGGATTGAAGATGACTGTTGGATTGGAGCCCGGGTTACTATTCTTCCCGGGGTGACAATCGGAAGGGGCTCTACTGTTGCTGCTGGAGCTGTTGTTACCAGAGATGTGGAGGAGTATTGCCTTGTTGGTGGCGTTCCTGTCAAGCTTATTAAGAGGCTGAGCAAGTGAGCTTGGCAGAAAAAGCCGAATATAAGGCATCCTAGGCTCAGGGCACCAAACACGGACGAGAGTACGAAGACACCATCACGTAAAATTAGTTTAAATGTCATAGTCGTCAGGCGACCCATGATAGAGCCTGTATCAGAAGAACTGCTGCACAAGAAAAGAATTCTAGTAACCGCTGGAGTAATTTGCGGGTGCGACATTGAACGATAGGATTTATATCTTCCTACTCCTCTCATGCCTCTACTCGCCTGGTCAGTCTACAGACTCAAACCAGAACTGCCGCGCTGCAGAAGGACAAGCCAACACTGCACCATCCAGGGAGCAACTCCAAAGTCTCCCTGGATATCTCTCATAACTACGGACCAGATAATGCCAAAGATGAGACTCAACAGGATAATGACAGCTGCCGCATATTACAAAAGTTCCAGTCAACCTCAGGCTACTCTCAATGAATTCGATACCCCAAGGTGTAGCTCCTCGTCTTTTGTTTCGTGGCTGCTGGGATGCTCCATGTGACGGAAGCCAGGAGAGCGTGCCTTGCATAACCTGTCACCATTAAAAAGCATCCGGACTGTACTACGGATGAATCGTCTGATTGTGACCGACTGGGGACAGCAGGTCAGTTGGTGTTGGGATGCACTCATTAAGATTGTCGTACCGCGGAAGGATTTCAGGATTGTTTTCGTGCTCGATTGGGTTTCGAGTGATGCTGATGCGTAGCTTGGGACTGGGCGAAAGTTGCCACGTACACTTCATTGGATTGATCGGGGCTAAGAAGTACAATATGTTTACTTACTCGCACAAATCGTATCTTGTCTATGTCCTGTAATGACAGTAAACACCTCCATGGGCCTAAAAGTTTGAAATATTCAAGCTTACTCCGCTTGAAGAACTCATTATGCTTGCTCACTTTCTCGAGGTCAATTCGTGAAACGGTTGTTCTATAGCACCTTCCTTTGGAGAGAAACGTGCAAAAGTATAATAGTCGTAGATCGGGCAAGAGTTTGGCCCTATGTATTCCCTAAGTATCCCTTAGGTCACTTAGTACACTGCAAGGCATTGACAGGTACTAACTAGTAATGGAAAGTCTTGCGAATCACCTGGTATCCTCCTGACTTTGTAACCGATGGTGTTAGGGAATTTTCCCACACAAGGGCTGGCGATACACCAGTCAGAGCAAGACGCGCGTACCGGGATTCCTGCAGTATGGCGTGACAGAACCCTTCTATGCTACTGTAGTACCCCCTGAAGCTACAGTAGGCCCAGGATGAGTGGCTATGCCTTGTAGCAATAGGCTACTGTGCCCTGTAGCGATGCGCCAAAGCTATAGGCCATTATAGCATGTAGAAATCAACAATTATTTCGTAATTGTTTTGTGATTTTGGCTGAGAAGGGGAGCTGACCTCACCACGTGGGGAAACCCCCAGTAAAGTTCTAGTAGCTCGTCTACTTCGGGAAGTAGACAAGCCCACAATGGCCCCACTACAGTTTCTACCATACCGCTCTGAACGACAGTCTTACGAACAGCTTACCATTTGTGAAGAAGCAAACTACCAGAAGTGTATTCCGAGACATACAAAAGAAACATTGCTAGACATTGCCTAACCAAGAAATCCACCGTTTTACGACAGAGATCCCAAGGAACGGAAGCTAGCCAAAACCTTGACGCAGCTACCTCTACTGTCCTTCACCGCACCATGGCGAACAAAGAGGGAAAGCAGCCCAACTTTCTCATCATCGTTGCTGATGATCTAGGCTTCAGTGACACCGGCCCGTACGGCAGTGAGATATCGACTCCATCGTTGGATCGACTCGCCAAGGACGGGCTGCGCATGACCGACTTTCACACCGCTGCGGCTTGTTCCCCTACTCGAGCAATGCTGTTCTCCGGAACGGACAACCATATTGCTGGTTTAGGCCAGATGGCAGAGTTCCTAGTCAAGAACAAAGAAGAATTTAAGGACAAGCCTGGATATGAGGGTTTCCTGAACTTCCGGATTGCCGCAATGCCAGAGATCCTGCAAGATGCGGGTTATCTGACCATCTTCTCCGGGAAGTGGCATCTAGGAATGACCGCCGAGACTTCTCCCTCAAGTCGAGGGTTTACCAAGTCCTTTTCCTATCTCCCGGGGGCAGGGAGTCACTACAACTTTGAACCACAGTTCGATTACACCAACCGCCTGCCCCCTGTCTTGCAGTCAGGTGGGTTTTGGATGGATGGGCTGAACTTTATCAATCGTCAAACCGATATACCTGACAGCTTTTACTCAACCGACTACTTCGCCGACCGTGTGATTGATTTTCTTGACAAGCGCACCGAGGAAGAGAAACAGCAGCCTTTTTTTGCCTGTCTTGCCTTTACGGCTCCGCATTGGCCCCTCCAGGCGCCACAAGATATTGTAGCAAAGTATAAGGGATTCTACGATGATGGGCCGGAGCAGTTACGTCTTCGTCGCGTGCACCAGCTACAGAAGCTTGGCCTCGTCCCAGAAGGTATTGAACCGGCACCAATGAATGCTCAAACACCAGGTTGGGCGGATATGACAGCTGAGGAGCGCGCTATCTCAGCAAAGAAAATGGAGGTCTATGCAGCCATGGTGGATAGGATGGACACCAAAATCGGGCATGTGCTCGATAAACTGGAGTCTACAGGGGAGCTTGACAACACCATGGTTGTTTTTATGTCGGATAATGGTGCAGAAGGGGCGATCATTGAGAGCTTGCCCTTGGCTGGCAGCCTGGGGATGGCTAACATCATAGCGAGATGGTATGATAATAGGATTGAGAATATTGGCGCGTACAACTCCTTTGTCGGGTACGGAGACCAGTGGGCGCTGGCTGCGACAGCACCAAGTCGTGGCTTTAAGACGTGGAGCACCGAGGGCGGCATCAGGTGCCCCTGTATTGTGCGATTCCCACGGTTTTCTAGGGCGTCATCCGGCAACTATACGCATGAGTTCGGTACTGTAATGGATATATTGCCAACGCTCTTGGAGATGGCTAACATTCCATCCGTCGGCAAGAGTTTCAGGGGCCGGGACGTCATGCCCGTCCGAGGCAAGTCCTGGGTCCCATATCTATCTGCAGCTGCCGAGAACATTCACCCCACGGGACAAGACATCACGGGTTGGGAACTGTTCGGAATGCGGGCGATTCGTCGTGGCGACTGGAAGGCAGTCTATCTGCCTGAGCCAAAAGGAAAAGGCCAGTGGGAATTGTACAATCTAGTCCGTGATCCAGGAGAGGTGAACGACCTAGCCGAGCAGGACGTCGACATACTCAATCAGCTTTTGGCTGATTGGGAGGTATACATAGCAGAAACGGGCGCGATTGAGATCAATCTAGGTAAGAATACCGTCAAGGGCCTATGAGACTTGGTGCCATTGGCAACACTCTGCTGCCCGCATATTAATGCGTAGGCTCTTCATCTTTTTCAACCTTTTGCAGGGTATGTCTACAATTTTCTAGAACGAAAAAAATCCGATACACTACCTAGCTGAGCTGAATATCTCCATTCGACACCGTGCCTATATATGTGGTTGTGAATGAACTGAGGAAGTCTAAATTCTACTTGGTCCTTCAATCGGAATGTGGGATCATGTCTCAGATGCGGCCCAATCACCTCGAGACTTGGCAACCTGCGTGGATCTTTGACACTTCTTAGTCTGGGGCCCCACAACATAGTCTCCAATTTATGTGGAGAACATTGACTTGAGTACTTGGCGATGTAGGCGACCTGCAATTCTATGAGGCGATTTCGCAATTAGAACCTCTCTTTCCAGCGATTCATTATATGTAAATAGGCAGATGTCTCTCATCTCAGGCAGATCTACCATCAGCCACGAACTGTAGTAAGATATTGATCTTCTTTCCTTTCGCCCTAAAGCCATTCACTTATATTACAGCCGGTCTAAGAGTTGCTGCCATGTTGTCTACTATGAAGTCGATGGCAATCCCGGGGCTGATCGCCAATGTCCCCTTCATCAGTCATTTTGATCTCGACTTGGGACTTTCTTGTATATTGCAGCTTGTTCGCGTTGAGTAACGGCTTCGACCTTTCATTGTATGGTGTCTTGTGGTTAATTGTGCTCTGTAATTTTATAGTGATGCATTGAGTACATGATTTCATAAGCTCTTTTAAGGACCAAATCATTGTCGAAGTAAAAGACCGTAGCGCAAGCTGTTTTAGGCCCAATGAGTGCGACACCCCTCAAAGGTGCGGCAGAGTGGTCACAGGACTCTCATCTTTCCAGTGAATATGCTCCAGATGCTGATGACCGTTGAATACCTATATACAGCTTAATCCAACCAGCACTTAAACAGTCGGTTCACGCCTAAACATTATCCATTTTATAATTTCCATTATACTTACCCCGTGTTTGTGAATGTAGGTTAAAATAGGTAATCAGATTATTGGCTTAATGGAAAAGCTCTCTCGTACTCGTATTTCTCTAATTAATACTAAAATCGATATACAAGGGAATAACTTTTTCACGAACTAATTTCCTGGTTTTACCAATTTTCCGGGGATAGGATGCTCTGCATCTTCCGCCCTGATCTTTTTGATTTCTGTTAAGTCAGGATCCTCAGCCGTAAACTTCGCATATTCGTCATGATAGCGATTGTCATCAAACTTCTTGACTGTATCCCAAGTGTTCTCTTCCGTGATATCCTTGAGCGATGAATTGATGATTTGGGCCATGGCATCAAGAGCAGGATTTGGATCCTGTGGCGGTTTGGCCGCATATGCATTTACAAGCATGAGGATTCCAACCTGAAAACCATTATCAGCGCTCACAACTTGCTGCTTAAAAGGTTGGGTGTCCTTACCTGCTGGCTAACGTGGACGAGCTCCATCTTTTCAGCCATTTTGGCATACAAGCGTGCAACTACCAACTTCTTAATAACACCCTGAAGTTCAGTCGTGACCTGCTTTTCTTTGTAATTTTCGTAAAATATAAGACCCTAAAATCGTCAATAATGCCTGAAAACGAGCTGAGAGGGCACATACAGCAATGGCAACGACATTGGCAACAATAAGGACCTAGTCCAACGTTAGAATCATCGGTCACACTTTCAAAGTTAAAAATACTTACCTTAGTCCAAGTAGTAAATTTTGCGGCAGCAGCAAGAGCCTCTGCGTCTGCAGCTCCAGCTTGCTTAACTTTTGCCACTGCTTTTTCAACTTTGAGAATCTCATCTTCGACTTGCATTTGTTTTTGCCATGCCTGGTTGTTCATTCCTAAATCCATAGCCTGATCCAGCTCTGTATGAAGCGCTCCTAGGTCATTTTGAACTTCTTTCATTAGCAGCTGGCGATCTGCGTTACCTAACTCTATGATGGCTGCGCCCTCAGCAGTAAAGGCTAGAAGAGAGAATTTAGCTTGCGAAGTACTTTGACTTTGAGCAATTGGATAAACACCTTTTCCAGTTTTTGTCAACCCTAGCAGAGTATTTGCCTTAGCGTCTACCTGGTCAGCTAAAGATCATTGTAAGAATGCCTTATCACAATTACTTATATAATATGCCTTGATATTCAAGTAAGCCGCGTTGCTGATATTCCATGCATCCCTAACTATAGACCTATTAGCTCAATCGCCTGGGCTTCACTACTTGACGTACTGCCATAGCCATACAGGAAAAATTTGGCAATTTCTGACGGCTGTAGAAAGAAATTAATGCCAGTAGGAGGTGTCAATTCCTTCATTCTCTGAAATAAGATGCAAGATTAGTGTCTATATGGAACTGTTATAATGCCTAGTGCTCACATTCTTGATTTTTTCCTGTTCAGCTGGTGATAGCTGTCGGATAGCTTCATTGATGAGGTCATCAGTTGTGGCCATGTTATGAGCCTTCAGGTAACCTTGAAGTGCTCCATAGGCAAGGTCGGAGGTATTTTTGAAATTCTGCTGATTTGTTTCGGCACTAACCTGATTAGAGAAGACAAATCGACTTGAATACTTGAAGATTTACTCTGTTTGTGTCGAGCTGATATCAGAGATCAGATTATCAACCCGTTTCATCCTGTCACTGTTATCCATGATGGTTTTATTGGTGATTTAGCTGAAATTTTGAAGGCGGTCTTTGCTTTTTGGATAGTCCTGAGATCCGTTCCATATTACCTGTATTTAAGTACTCACGATGCCAATGAAACTAGTGGAATTCACTAATAACATAGTGGCATTTGTATTTCGCAAAGCTCCCCAATCAACAAAAGATGATCTGATAAATCCGATCGTAATTGCATGCTTTCGTCTATCAACATACTCAAGAAACCTTAAAAGTTAGTATATCCGGACCTGCTTAACTAATGAAGCCTAGGATCAGCATAAGTTTACCTAATAAGTAAGTTTAGCCATGTTCTGTGATACCTGTGGTGTCACCCAAACACATTTAGGGGGTTGGGTGAGGATTTGTTTCCCTGGACGGGTAAAACAGGTTCGGCAGGCCTTGTTACAGCCCCCTGATAGGGTTCCACCGTTTAAACTACCTGCCGTGTCTGCAAGCGTAACTATCACAATACCTCGATGGTCAGCTGCAGCAAATCTTCATTAATTAACTTGATTTGCTTTATCATGTCTTTCCAAAAGCCTAATTCACCAGATTGTGCGAATGGTTTAGGAATTTGGACCATCATTCCTGATGTTTAAATGCCAAGCGTTTTCAATTGGCTGATATATCCGGTTTAAACCTGGCTAATAATGCATAATAAAATACATTTCTCAGCTGTTTTCAATCTATGTCTCACGAGCTCTCTGGCCTTGTCAGCTTTACAAAATAAGGCGGTGCTTCCGTTTTTCTAATAACCTATAACGTATTGAGCCAAGTATACTAATGCCGCATCCCATTCTGCTCAGCTGAGCCAAATGAATGTCCCATGCGTCGTTTTCTGCACAAACTTATGTTGTAAACCTGTCTAGACTATATTGGATCTAAATATGCCAAATCTGCAATGATCATATATTCGTTCGAACTACGTGCTATGGTGTGCCGTGCCCTCTCAGCCTTATTTGCCTTACTAGCATGTGGTAGTCTCTTTCCGGTAAACCTAAAAGCACGCTAACCCTGTACCGGTCGTACGTTTGGCTGGTTATGTTATATCTACGAGGCCAAAAAAGCTCTCTTGATATACCTTATCACATTCATGATTGATCCGCGTGACTGACTACTGTACATATAGTTTCGGAGATACCAAGATAGAGCTGAAAACACTGTTCGATAATCTGAGCTTTTTGTAGCTGGCTGAGGTGCGTGATGTAATCTGTTAAAGAGCAAAGTGCTACGGAGTAATAATTGTGCCACGTTCTCAAGAGCCTTCGAAATAATTTCTCGTGCAATATCATTCTAACATTCATATTGTATAAGTAATCAATCTGCTAACCTTTAGCACTTCATTTTCAAGTACTAACCTGAACTTAAAATACCTTCTACTGCAGCTTAACAACCATGCCTTCCAACGAGGAACTATCTGCCCGTGCTAAACAGCTCCTTTCTGATATTGAGTCTATAACAGAGAGGTGAGTAACCCGTTGAACTGAGATAGTTCCAGACTGACAATAATATTTCCAGTGCGAGAGATCACAGTAATGATTATAGGAAACTCTCCGATGAGGCTTATACTAGCTTGCAGGCTTTTATAAGCTCGAAAGGGGTAAAAACAGTAGATGAATGGCTCCAAATCTGTCTTAAGCAGCTCAGCCCTGAGGAAGCAGTTGCTGCACAAAAGGTTATCTTGCAGAACGCTTTCAATCTAAAATAAGAAGTTGATGTATATAGATTTTGGATGACATGAAACCTCCTCAAGGACTCAAGGCGTTGACTACACCGACTGAGATTGCTCAGTTCTTTGCCGGATGCTACATCTGTGAGTGCCAAGCCTTGATGCAAATGGAGATTTCTCTGCTGACCAGCATGAAGTGAAAGGAGGTCTCCCGTTATTAAAACAGGCTGCACTGAGCGCAAGGTCCTGGTTCAACAGTACAACTTGCACCTTGTTCCCTTATCTATATCTTAGGACACTAACCTCCTGCTTTTAGACTACTTGGTTATCAACCGTTTGCCAGTGGTTCAAACATCAATTGAAGCTGAAGCCACTACTATCGCAAGCACTGCAGAAGAACTCACCGGAGCGGTCGAATTCATCGAAAGTGAAGAAGTCCCAGCACTAGTAGCGACAGCCGAAGTTGAAATCGCAGAAGTGACTGCCGCCGAAGTTGCTGCCGCTGCTGAGGTTGGTACTGTAGCTACAGCAGAGGTGGCGAGCTCATGGAATGTTGTAAGTACTCGACCAACTGACCATAACCAGTTCAGCAACCAGTAAAGTCACTTGCACTAACTGTTTCTTTAAGTTCTTGCTTGCAGCTGGCGCTGTTGTCTTAGCAGTATGTGGATCTTTCGGTTATATGCCATCCCCAAGTACTTTTGCCTTACTGAAAATGCTTAGGGTACTTATGGCTACAGCAAGTACAAGGCTAGTAAAGACGCCGATGAACTCAGAAAAACCATCCGACAGTTAGCCACAGCCCGACTGTACGCTTTAGCTGGCGAGAAGAGCGTCTTAGCTCAAACCGATCAAGGTGTAAGTGCAATTCAATCTTCAACATAACGCTTGCCTAAATTATCCCCTCTAGAGTCTTCTAATGATCCTTAAGGACGTTCTCAAAAAGCCTGAAAGTGACCAATTGCTCGTCAAGAATACAGGCCTGATTACTGTAAAGGCTAATCTGGCATCCGTTGATGTTGATCAATGCTTCCTCCAGTTGCAGGCGCAAGACAAGGGCAGAAATAGCATGACTGACGCGGACCCTGACCTTCAAACAATGAAACGTGACCACGTAGCGGAGGTCGAGAAGTTAAAGCACCACAACAAATAACTTAGCCAAGCATGAGAGGAGTATTCTCATAGTACCAAATTGCTAGAATGTTTTATTTCGCTACTTATATAATTCGACATGTACACACCTGTCTGTACTAAATTCCGATTACACTCTCTCTCGTTTAATCGCAAGAATCTCGACCAGTGCAAAGAACTTGAAAGCCCTCACATGATCTCTTACAACAATCTCGAATGGGCGGCACATACCTGGAAATCAAATTCTTCAAGGTTGCACCTAGCAGAGTCTACATCTTCAAGCGCAAACAAGCAAAGCTTCGTGGTTCGCGTTTATTCCATGCTGAGATCGGATACGTAACAATAGCCTCTTCAAAACCACTTGCAGAATTACCGCCTACTATGAAGAATCGCAGCGTCATACTATGAACCTAACAAAACCCGCGTATAAGTGTATCGTCTGCGTAGCGTAGTAATTCTCGACAAATTATAGGCTCGGGGCTTCAAACGCGTACGAGAGCACGACGATACCATGACATGACATAAAATCCGCACAAATCTTCGCCTATTGTGAAATCGCTAAGACCGGTACAGAAAATCACACAAATCCATTCTTTTATAAATCAGATTTGCGAATGTCTTCTCATTCAAAGGAGCAGCATTACCAGCTCTCAAGCGTTTGTGGTTTAGTGGTAAAATCCATCGTTGCCATCTCCTCTTCGAGGATGAACAACATCGATGGGCCCCGGGTTCGATTCCCGGCGAACGCACATATTGAAGAAATTTCTTTTTTGGATCTACAAATTTTTTTGATCACCACCAATGGTCTCAACTGACCAACATGGCATTGTAGAGGAAACCTAGTCTCATGAGATGGGGGATACTGGCCCAAATTAATTTACACTTAGCAAGCACAAATTGCAGATTTTCCTCCCTCTTCACATCAGTGCACTATTACTGCCGAAGGCCACAATATCCGAAGATGTCACATACGCCTTCGAAGTGTGAGTTTCACTGTCTACCCCCGTCGAATCCTCATCATCTCGTGTGAAGGTCCGATCTTTTATAATTCCAAAACGCTCTTGAGCCACTTCTCATCGCGTGCAACAAACGCGCAATCATACTCACGTGGCATGGCGACAAGACCATATGCATCAGAGAAATCGATCATGTCAGTGCTCGGAAGCCGGGTCCCCTCAACTTGCTTCATATCAAATGCGAGTATGAGCCTCGTCAGAATCGCGCCCATGATCCGGTTGGAAATCATCCACGCTGGGCAAATTCGGCCTCCAGCGCCATACGATAGATGCGGCATGGGTGTGGGGTCGTTAACAAACCGTCTGGGGTTGAATGTTGTGGCATCTGGTCCGTAGTGCTCGGGATCGTGGTTGACGCCTTGGATGTTCATTGTTACTGCCATTCCTTTCGGGATTGTGGTTCCGTAGATACTTATCTCCTTCGATGCTCGGCGATTATTGAAAGGAGCGGTAGCGAAGAAGCGAAGTGTCTCCTTGTAGAGAGAAGTGACCAACGGAACCTTTTCGTCTTGGAATGCCATCTTCCAAGCTTCGTCACGGTCTCCGTTATAAGCATCTAGAATCGCAGCAAGAACCTCGGCCTGGAATGGCTGGCCTTCAGTGCTACAAAGCCATGCGCAGCACTGGTATACTCCAGAAGCCACAGTGTCTGGAGCAGCCTGAAGAAGCGACATACATGTGCCATGAATCTCATCCAACGTGAGTTTATCACTGCTTAGAGAAGACAGGATACACTGTGGCGTCTCGCCTTGCTCAACTTTCTGAAGATACTGGCCGTAAAATATGTCAATACATTTTTCCCTCTCCGCTGCGGCTGCCATTGTCTTTGACACTCCTTCTGGGAAGATACGAAGGAGTGGAACAAAGTGCCGATATGTGGCACTTGATCCTCGGACTGAGGTAATCTCATACAAGGAGTTGAGTAGCCTGTTAGTAAGCTCATCGTCAAAGTCGCCTGCGCGTGCACCGTAGGTCAAGTTCAACGTCAGATCGAGCATCATCTTCCGAAAATTAGCACAAGTTTAAGACTCTGGAAGCTTTCTATGGTTACCTGGCGTAGCCATGGGTACATCTCCATGGGCTTTTTGCCATTCTCTCCCTTTTCATACAGTGCCTTGATAAAGGCAGTTGAATTTGGCTCAATCAACTTGTAGTACCCTGGCCACATCGGCTTTCCAAGAGCTTTCTTCATGACCGTTAGCAGGCGCTTCCTAAAGCCTTTGCGGGGATTTTGACATACCAATGCTGCTGTGCGGCATCGTCGGATTTGATCGGTCATAGGGGATCCCGAAATGTCAACTCCGATTTTATCTAAGAATCCTTTGTGATGCGGACGGTCTAGAATCGAGGTATTTCTAGCAATCCAAAATTCTTCCATGGCGGCCCAGGTCCCAATAATGATATGTCGCTGGTTACCAAATTTGACCTGGAATACACCGGCAGCAAGTTCAGCACCCCATTTAGAAAAGATTGTGGCATCATTCTGTTTCCTGCGGCCACCAAGGTCGCCGAGGTGACCAATGAAAGGTCGTGCACCTGGTGCTTCTGGGATGCCTTGAACCTTTGGGAAGTTGGTTTTATAAGCTTCTCTCTATTTGAGGGTAAGCTGTAGCCTATTAGGACCAGTGGATTTAGACCTACACATAGAACAAGAATAACGGTGGTGATCAATATAACACCGAGGGTACTTGGCGATAGGAAACTTTCGGCCGAGGAAAGTGTCTTGACGACCGGGGGGTCCATTTTGGCGACTTTCGTGGCTGCTCCCTGGGGTAGACGATGAAGAGGCGTGCAAATTTGGGGAAATGCTGAGATTAGCACGAGAAGGTCACGTTCAAAATATAAGTACAAGCTTCACCGATCCCTCTCCCGCTTATCCATGTTCGATTATCTGCTCCCTTGAAGCTAAGCGCGAATGATTTACAGCCTAGGCTGCATCATGATCCATAGCCACAGCCGTGGCCGTCGGGACGCCGGTAGCCGCGCAGGAGCAGTCGCAAGTCCCGAATTTCCATGCTTACTTATTGTTTTGCTGCTAGTTCATGTATACCATTTAAAAAACTTCCGGTTGACGGAGTTACAGCTAGGATCGTGGGATAAAGTACAAAGCTGTGGAGCTTTTGTTGTTTTCAAGTTCTGTCGGCTGAGACCCATCCGATCCAAGGCGGAGACGGAGCCGAAGGACTCACTTTGTGAGCCCTCTGTTCTACTCGCGCGGCTCAAGGTTTTCGGCATATATCCCAATTACCCATGCTATGATACATGCTATTCTAGTAGTACAATATATACAGAAATATGACGACCGCAGAACTTTTCCCCGGATTTCAGGTGAAGGCAGTCCCGTACAAAGAGGTCAATGGACATGAAATCCTTGCCGGCATCATAGTCCCAGAAAACCTTGCGCCCGGAAAGCACCCAATCATAGCTAGATTTCATGGCGGGTTTCTTGTCTGTCTCTTCCCCATCTCTTTCCTTTGTGGGCATTTGCTAAAATGGGTGTTAGGCCACTGGTGGCCATGCAATATGGTTTCAATCATGGTTGAAAGATTACGCGAAATTGCACTCAGCAATCATCGTCGCTGCCGATTACCGGCTTATTCCTGAGCACAATGGGCTTGAAATGATGCAAGACCTGTCGGATTTCTGGGACTGGGTGTTTAAAAAACTCCCATCCTTCCTTGACAGTGGCATTGAAGCAGACTTGGATAAAATCCTTATCGAAGGAGACAGCGCAGGTTTGTATTAACACTCGGATTACTGTACTACGCTTCCCGGATCTGATTGTAATGCAGGAGGCTACCTCGCCGTTCAATCTGCCCTTGATCTTGGGACAAAGGCCAAGGCGATGATGGCTGTGTATCCGCCCATTGATCTAAAGATTCCATTCTTCACCACTGCATACGAGAGAAACATGGTTGGATTTCCCATGTATCCTGCGGACACAATAGAAAAGCATATGGCGTCCGTAAAACCAACCGATGTTGCTAGCACTGCTGAACCACCACTTCGACTAGAGCTTGGATTTTCTGCGATTCAGCAAGGGAGGTTTGTGGAACTCCTGGGCAGTGACCCTATATTATTCCCCATGGAAAGATTGGATACTGTGGAGCATGTTCCAAGCATGATGATCTTACACGGGGAGAATGACTCCGGAGTGCCCTATAAGTCAAGTGAAGCATTTGTAGAGAAGTTGAAGGAGACACACCCGCAAGTGAAAGTTCATTATAACGTAGTGCCTGACTGCGAGCACGGTTTAGATGCCGTGGCTACTCTTGATACCCCGTGGTTGAAAGAGGGCTTGGATTTTATTACTCCTTTATGGTTAGGAAGTGGAACCATGTAAGAAGAAAACTTCAAGTTGAAGTCATGCTTAAACTTAGGGGACATAAAGCTACAGCACAAATGAAACTATTTTTTCAATATCAAAGTTTTATGAAGATGTAAAGCGGCCCAAAAAACATCACATTAAAACCTTGGAACGGCACAACCGCGGCTAGATTGAGGATCTTCGATAAGATGCAATTGAGTATCTATCTCCGTTGAAAATTACACTGATTGTGGAATTTCTCGGCGATACTATACCGCTTGTGGTTGTGAATTTGTAATCCTCTATGTATCTACGCCCGATTGGTGGGACATTGGAGTAATGTAACTAATTCAAGCCATTCAATCTAATGCCAAAAAGCAAGATGTGCCTCGTGAGCAAATGACTGACAGTATTCCATACCCAACTTGAAAGTAGCGTATGAATTCGGCGTGGCGTCACGGCAGTAGTCTTGGCTATCTGGTATCTTCCTGCAGGTTCGGTCTGCGGCCGACCGACACAGTATCCCGACGGGGGAGCTTAAGGTTGCTGGCGTGCGTGTAACCCGCTAATTCTATGGCAATGGCGTATACTTATCTTCAGTTATCCTGATGCAGATTACTTACCATCCAAAACTCAAAATTCTTCTCTGCCAACCATGGCAGCCGAAAGCCTAACAATGCTAGCAACGGACCCAAACGAGGTTCCTATGCTGGACAATATAGCAGTTTCTAAACTCAATGCTGGTGAAGATGAGACGACAAAGTTGGAGAACATTCCAGGCTATGGCGTTAACGCGGATTTTATCCGCGCATCGCTGGGAGAAGTCGATGCCAACTCACTGAGGCTTGCTCTTTACCAAACCACGAACGACAAAGAGTTGGCAGCCATGCAGGTGACCAAGGCCGACTACTTGGGCGGCGCAGTCATTGATTATGTCTTATCGAAAGAAGACCAGGAAATTGTCCGGGCAAAGGCACTTGAATATTTGCTTCAAGGACCGCATGAGTGGCCTGCACCGCCATCTGAAGAAGAGACTTGCAGACTGATGGACCTTTTCAGTGACGTCCCTATGAAATCCAACCCAGAACTTAGCTTCGATTACAAAGAAGGAGTCGAAGAACTTGCATTCGAGGACTTTCCAAGAGACGTGCAGTGGACCAAGGATATTCCTTCAGACCTTTCTAAATGGAAAGTGGTGATCGTGGGAGCCGGAATTAGTGGAATCGCCGCCGCTATCCCTCTAAAACGTCTTGGAATTCCGTTCGAAATTATTGAAAGACAAGGTGGAATTGGAGGCACGTGGTTACGGAACAGTTATCCTAATGTACGCGTCGACAGTCCTAGCTGTCTATATCAGTACAAGTATGTTCTTTTATTCTTATCCTATACATGATCATGTGCTAAATACCCGATTCTCGTCGCGCAGATTTACAAAGAACTACAAATGGAGAGAACACTTCCCTCCAGGCAAACGAGTCCAAGAGTATCTCGTGTGGGTTGCAAATGAATATGGGCTCATTGAACATATAAAGTTCGATCGTGAGGTTGTCGGAGCGGAATGGGATGAAGAAACCAAATCGTGGAATATGACTATCAATCATAAGCAAGGAAGCCAGGTGACTCAGGAATTACTGCAACCCAATTTTATCATCAGCGGCAGTGGACTGTTCAATGCCGCGAAGCTTCCAGATATCCCGGGAATCAGTTCCTACAAAGGCCCAATCTTCCACACGTCACAGTGGGATCATGGTATCGATTACAACGGAAAGAACATTGGCCTGATAGGGACAGGTTCGACCGGTACTCAGCTGGCGCCTGCTCTAGCTCCTGGTGCAAAGAATCTTACTGTTTATCAGCGTACAGCTAATTGGATTGTTCCATTCGAGTTCTTTAACAGCAAGATCTCAGATAACACCAACTGGTTATACGAACACATGCCATTCTACAAGAATTGGTATATGTTCGGAAGCTTTTTTAAAAGTCTGAACTTTTTCTCGATTCAGGGCCTCGACAAGGATTGGAGGGCGAAAGGCGGAATGATCAGCGAGCGGAATGATAGTGTCCGCGAGGCTCTGACAAAGTATATCAATGAATGCCTTAGTGGCAGGCCTGACTTGGTACGTAATCATTTGAACTACTTCCCTTTGTTTTTAACGTCCTTGAAAATCAGTACGATCGATATCTTTGGCTTACTCAATGACCAACCAGGTATCGAAAATGCTACCTGCTTTCGCACCAATGACTCGCCGAATGGTTGTTGATAATGGATTCTACAATACAATCCAACGCGATAATGTCGACCTGATCACGGATGGTATTGAGTGCATTACTGAGACTGGAATCCGAACTAAGGATGGTGAACGCCAACATGACATGATTGTCCTCGGTGCGGGATTCAAAGTGTCTCAATATTTCTTCCCAGTCGAGTACAAAGGCACCGAGGGCATGACGCTAAAGAAACTCTGGGAGAAAGACGGCGCTCGGTCATACCTTGGCTTGGTCATGCCAAATTACCCCAATTTGTTCACGTCATACGGTCCGAATCACCAGCCTCGAGCTGGTAGTTTGCATTCATTTGCAGAACAATGGGGCAGATATGCAGCCCTATCAATCGTTCACGTTATTGAGAACGGAGCCAAGTCGATGGAAGTCAAGAGAGAGATTTTCGACGATTACAATCACAAATTGGACCTCGCGACCAAAGAACTGATTTGGGAAGGTGAAGGATCGGGTTACTTTGTCAACGAGCATGGAAGGCAAGGTGTCAACATGCCCTGGACGACTGCAGAGTATCATCGAATGATCTTTAAACCAGACTTCGACGACTTTATCATCAAGTGTTAGCATGTCATATTTCGACATATAAATATGTAGGGTATTAAGACACCATGGACCACCATCGGTAACGCTCCCGAATCAGCAACGGTTTCCAACCTGCTTTTAGGTTCAGCGTACTCCTATAATTGTTTGTTATGGATTGGATTCTGAGGCTGACCTAGCCTAATTACTGTATTTAGAGACTGGATAGATAGTATGAAGCCATTGGAACTGTAGAACCAACATGACTTCAACAAAATGAGGTCCTTACAATGAAGGCGAATTCGAAACATAAGTTATAAATGTGTAGTATTTTTCATCAGAAACACGCTTTAGGTGATGATACTGTGACAAGCTATTAAAGACTAGATGAACTCGCCAGGAGTCGAGTGTATAACGTCGGTGCTGGACCTGTCTTAGCACTGTAGATAGCCTTAGACTACCACCCCGCCAAGTCGAGATTGACGTCTATATTCTCGTTAGCAAGATCTGAGGCATCGTACATGTTCATGTTCATATCATTCCACCGAGAAATCTGCATTCTCTCGCCTATCATATCACTCATCATCTGCTCCACAGCATCGCTATCGATATTCTCCATCATCTCAACATCAAAACCCTGCAAGCTGGACCAAATATCACCTGCGGATTGGGGTATGGCTTTGCCTGGTTGATGTTTATCTTCAGCAATGAGATATAGCACCTTGCGTTTGATTGCTTCGAAGGCATCTCGATACCGCTTAATGTTGGGCCAGCGTTCTGTCATGATGTAAAGAATTATACTGCAGTCAGATAACGCGGACATGTTCTTTATGGCATTGGTTGATGGCGCGTGCCACATGCAATAGACTAATGTAAGACCTTGAAAAGATTAGCAAGCTATCACAGAGAAAAGGAAAGAAGGGTGTAGAGCAGAATGATATTCGATGATCTATAGTGTAAAGTGGGAAACTCGCGAAAAGACACTATGTTATGATGGGAAAGGGAATATGACTCACCAGCCAAGAATACCGTCTGTAATGATAACGTGGAGAAAGCAACTGGGAAATAATCGTGAAGGCGTCTGTAAGTCTCGCAAATGCCTTTACAAGCTTCAGTACAGAGATTGAGGTATCTCTCATTAATAACCGTTTCGTAAAGTTGAGGTTGGAGTAAAAGCCTGGTACATTTGTGATAGTGCAGCATCTGTTCAATCAATCCAACATCGGTAAGCAAAGCTTTAAGAGAATATCCTACTTCAGCCACACTTACGTATGCATTCATACTATGGTCATCTCTAGGATGGCTATGAGGTGGGATCGCACTCTTCCACGCAGCCAGTATGTCCAAGAACTTTTCTGTTTTCAGCGCTAGATTATTACTTAGAACATCAACTCGATAGATTTTGTGCTGAATCCGCGATTCTATCCTTTTTAACCGCACACTATGAAGGAAGCAGGTCAAAGTGGTAGAAGGAAAAGCGGGCGCATCGGACGGTTCTGTTTGCCTGAAAACTTGCGGATCTTGACATTCTTCATCAACATCAAGAGGTAGCTTTCGAAAATGATTAGCTTATGTTCACACTTCGCATGGGCTGGTAATACCTCAACGTCAATATCATGGTCACTTATAGAAGGGGGCCTTCCCAGTGCTATAGCAAAATCTCGATCAAAGTAGTAGCATGCCCAAAACAGTCGCTTTTCCAACTCAGACTGCAAGTTTCGGTCCGCATGCGCTCGTTGCTTCCTGTGCAGGCCAAGTTCTACACATAGTCGCATCGCAATGCCAACGAATGTCCATCCACCGACATCTCTAGGCACTCTTACGCAAAGCTGGATCAATAAAAGAAGATATGACAGCTCTCGAGTATCCCGCAATCTGAGAATCTTTTCTCGCTTTTCCAACGCTGCTTCGTGATGATGTCGCCATTGGTAGTTTCCCAGGTCGCCCGTCTGAGATGTAAATCAGCACCCAATTCGTAAGCTCAACCCTAAACTTACAGTCTCTAGAAACTGGCCCCCCAACGCATATACCAGGTTCAGTATGCTTTCTTCGTATGGATCCTCCAGAACCGTTCTCCTATGATGATAGTCTTTGATTTGCGCACTATGAACAACCGGGAAATTCACCGCAACGTGCTTGAAATATGCCAACAGTAATTTATCTGCCATTTCGGCCTGCATATTGTAAATTGAATATGGGTACGAGCGACCATAATTTTCTCGAGCATCTAGAGACGCTTCGCCCGGGGTAGTCATATTTGGAGATGTAGGATCCGGAGAGGTTATGAGGTTTACGCCGGTTTGCTGAAAAGTTACTTGTTCTTTGCCATTGCAGACCAGAATCGATTCAAGCATTCGCGCCAGTGTAAGAGTCGAGGTGCCGCCGATGAACGAGCCAGAGGTGTTTAGAGATACATCTCGCACCGCCGCGAGAGGTGAATCAGCTTCTGGTCCGTCGTCCTTTTCTTTGCCTTGCGGTCCCATCTGGTGCCAGTGGTCTAAGGCCGCATCTCCAAGACCTCCGCCGTTGGTCAAGGCCGTTTCTAACTCAGCGACACGGTTTTCCAGCGCCTTGATATATTTTTTTGCCTCTTGTGGTTTGTGGTAAGCTGGTGATATATAGCGACATTCAAGGCCATGAGTCGCACAAGTCGAGCATTGCGGCTGGTGTCCATCGCACTTTTTCAAGTCAGCTCGAATACAACACGGTTCAGGACGAGATTTTAGGTGTAATGAGATGGATAGAACGAAAATCTTTGTAGATCGATTCGCAACCTAAAATACCTTTTGTTTGCGAGTTTGGCAGCGTTGGCATGCTGCTTGTACTCTTGATCTTTTTGCACGTTTCGGTGCGGGCGTCGATTGCTCTGCCGAACTCCCAGCGGCCGCCACGGCTTCATTGCCATCTGCCTTGGCAGACATACCTGCAGTTATTTTTGTCAAGGTTTCCTGATGCCCTTCGTCTTGCATCGCCAGTCGTAGTCACATTAATCACCAAGAATATTTTTGATGAGCATGAAGAATTTGACGGCGTACGATAAGGAGAGTGCATCGTGGGCGTGATGCAAGATAAGATAGGTAGATCCTTGCTGCCGATAACATGCTGTAGCTAGCTGGCTTGGTGTCATGGCTGGTTTTGTAACAACCATCAAGTCCAGAAGCTAATTAACGCCAAATGGGTTGGACCAATTACAAAGAGTCTTCGATCAATCTATATCTCGATCGAAGATTCGCAATGAGTATTGGTTGCTGAATTTTTCTCGTCCGAACCGTAGGTCAGAGAGGTGCCGAGTGTTCAAATCATCGGGAAACTGTTCCGAAAAATCCAGAATGCTGCGGGCCGTCATGCTGGTACACCTTTCCCCTACAGTGGGCATTTGAGGGATGTTTTCATCCAAAACTGAACTATAAATATAGAAGTGATTAAAACTGTTAAAAGAAAAGGATCAATAAATGAAGGAAAGTTAGAGCTATTTGCTTACGACCTATGCACAAAATCATCATGGTTGGAACCGTAAAGAGAGCTTTTTACGACTCGCCTTCGGGCCAGATTCTGTACAGGTACATTCTGACAACTAAAGATGTCAAAAAAGCTCCAGTCGTTTTCATGCATCAGTCTCCATCCTGTGGACGGTGTTACGAATTAATCATGAAGGAGTACGCCGAGCGCGGGCACGACTGCTATGCTCCAGACATGCCAGGGTTTGTTTAAATAATCCATGCTCGCGATAAAACTAATTTTATTTTCAGATTTGGAGAATCCGATGACATCGACTTCATGCCAGAAAGCACTAGATTCTATGTTGATACACTCATGGGGCTATACCGCCATCTGAAGTTACCAAAGATGCACTTGGTCGGGCACCACACTGGATCCGCCATGGCTATGGAGATGGGAGCAATCTACCCCGACGAGATCCTCACGGTTTGTTGCTCAGCACCGGCTCTAGCATCGCGAGAAGAACAGAAAGCTTTGTATTCGGCTTTGGCTGAAGAGTGGAGTAAGCCCAAAGATGACGGATCTCAATTGATGAGAGTCTGGGATATCATGAAAGACTACGTGATCGGCGACCTGGAAACTAAGGTTTACGAGGTTCTTGCTGCGTGCCGATCGTGGAAGGGCAGAAAACAAGCATATGAGGTTCTTTTCCGACAAGATAAACTCACTTTCTTTAAGCAAATCACTTGTCCACTGATTGCTATGTGCGCTGAGGATGATGTGGTTTGGCCCAACTTCCACTACGTACAAGAACTGGTAAGTTCGATGCATTCGAGGTAGCAAACAAGTCGTGCTGACTCAGAGTTTTAGCAACCGAATGCAAGACGTGAGGTGACCTCAGGAGATATTTTTGGTAGCAAAAATGTAGAAGGAACCATTGCTTTCTACCACATGGACTTCTTAGACAAGATGGGCGCATGAAGGAAGTTAGCAGATGATATCTGAAACCGTAACATGTGACCATTAGGACAAGATGAAAGCAAGAAAGAGTTAACCTAGAAATAAAATCAAAAGTTAAACGAAGATTTACAAGGTGCCAAAGAAATAAATTGTCAAGTATATTCATGGTGTAAATTGTGAAGTGATAGGACTTGGAGAGTTTTATTGGATTGTGGTACTATCCAAACTATCAAAGCAAACTGTCATGTAGCAAAAGAAAGTCAATCAGATGGTTACTGAGCTCTATGATATGTTTTATTTTCTAGCAATAAAAGCAACACGATCTCAGATCAACTGTCAGATTATTTACTGTGATAACCAGAAATCAAACCATGCAGTTATGCCTCTGAGGCTTTCTTCCTTTGCATATCCTGGAGAGAATGTCAACGAATGAACCTAGCATCGAACTCGGAAGAGAATCAAATGAGGAGCTTACGTTCATAAGGGTTGGTAATATTACCGCGCAGAGCAAAGCCATGCTCAACTCCTGAAAACAGCTGTACATGGTGGGGTGTTTCTATTTCTTGTAGAATCCCAACAGCTGTCCTACGAGCATCAGCTTCGAAGGCAACATCCTTCGCCGCGCAAGAAAGAAAAAGTGGCTCTACACACGAGTTAGCATTTTCGACCTCATGTTTTGTAATATAAATAACACTGTGCTTACTCTTTGCGCTTTTGAAGTGCTGCTCTGTCAAAAAGGCAGGGTGCGCGAATGCACCAGCTGCGAAAGTGTCGCCGGCAAGACCGTCCATAACGTAGGGAGCACCAAAGCAATACCTAGTCATCGTCACTAAAAAGGAGCGCTTTTGCATTGCTGAATAGACTCACCCAACACAAGCATATTTTGTTACAGATTTTCCATACTTTACTTTCACCTCATCTATCCACGTAAGGACATTTGCCTGCGCAAATGCAATGTGCTTTGCTTTCCAAGCTTCAAAGTCAAAACCCTCCGCGAATTTCTCGTCTGCTGACATATGCTTGGAGATATCATCCTGAAGACATCAATTGTTGAGACTTTGAACAGTTTGGGATTGTGGCCTACTCCTTGAAAATAGTCCAAACCCAATGTTAAATATCCGGAACAAGCCAAGCTATCCATGATAAGTCGAGCATTTTGGGATATACCCCAAATATCAGCGAAATAGAGGACTATGTTGCCGTTTGCATTTCCTTCTTCGGGCTGCGAAATGTATGTTTCGACATTGGCAACAGTAGCAAACTTTCCTTGGGGTTCTCCATCATGGATAGTGCCCTTAAGACAGCAAGTGCTGGATGGTTTTGCAAGATACCCCATTGGATATGCGTCCGCTGTTTGAATCGGGTAATTACTTTCGAGAAGTGTGACTTAATACGCAACAGGGGGATAAGACGCAAGAGTTGCAGAAGCATCAATCATGTGGCTGACAAGGCATGATCGGAAATATACTTGGTATAAATCACGAGATTCTTCGGCATTGCGGGTAACCGGCGTGCCGACAGAGCAGCACTATGTCCAACACTGCTACAGCCTTGACGAGAAAAATGGACTCTCCATACCCATAGCATCATTATCTCCTACAGGACATACGGATTTACTGTTCGGGCGGAATAGCGTGCCGAAGATAGTAATGGGAGAAGGCAACGATACCTTCCGCTCAATCTTGCCTCTATTGCGAAGTTGCTGGACTCCTTATATCCCACCTGCAGAGTTCATTCCCGATCAAACTTGCTCCAGCTCCTTCCATTGCTTGTGATAAAAGACTAGCTCCTTTTAAGCCAAGCCAAGTCGGGGTAAACGTTATCTTATTCAAACCATCCCATATCTTTTCGCTTGCCCTCCTAGACACAACTGTTTATCGATATCCTCTGTCGCTTGAACAACCGAGCACAGTTTTTAAGGCCGCTATTCAATAACACCATGGGTTCATTAAAAAGTCCATTCACCTTAAAGGATGAGACAATCGAGAATCTTAGACCCATCAAAGTGAGGGTCATCGGAGCGGGATATTCCGGAATTTATTTGGGGGTTCGCATTCCGCAGAGAATTCGAAATGTAGACCTGCAAATCTACGAGAAGAATGAGGGAGTCGGAGGTACCTGGTGGGAGAACAGATATCCAGGATGTGCTTGTGACGTGCCTAGTGAGCCAATTCCCCTGGAGTTGCGACGACGGTTTTGAATTTGCGGCCTGGCTGACATGATTCCTATTCAGCACACTCATATCAGTACACCTTTGATCCCAACCCAAATTGGGCAGGGTTTTACGCTTCTGCACCCGAGATCCGTACATATCTTGGTGCTGTTGCTGAGAAATTTGGGGTCACGAGGCATCTGAAGACAAGTCACGAGGTGATGCGATGTGCTTGGGACGAAAGCGCAAAGAAATGGTATGTTTGCCCTTATTTCATATGACCGATGATGCATGTACTATATGGATTCTTGAACATGCCTTTATAACAACCGATAGGAACCTGACCGTGAAAAATCTTGCAACGGGTCTGATGTTTGAAGACGAAGCCGATATTGTTGTGTCATGCAGGGGCATATTGAATAAACCAGTATGGCCAAAGGTGCCTGGTATTGATGACTTCAAGGGCAAAATGATGCATTCAGCTGCTTGGGACGACAGGTAAGCTACGTTTCGTTTGGTTTCTTGAGTTTAGGATGTCAACTCATTATGAAAAAAGCTACGACTTCACAAACAAGAAAGTTGCCATGATTGGGGGTGGATCAAGCGGCGTTCAAATCCTTCCAGAGCTAGTGAACATACCAGGCATCACGATAAGCTGCTTTGTGCGCAGCAAAGTGTGGATTGCAAACCCATTCTTTGATGAAACTATGGAAAAGCTGGGACTGGACCCTAAGATATTGACCTGTAAGTTTAACAGTTCAGCAACACTTATAGAAAGTAGTACTCACACGATGTGAAGTCACAGAGGAGCAACAAAAGCAGTTTGCTGAGGACCCGGAGTACTATCTCAAATTTCGGAAGATCGTTGAAGGTACGGGAAGTGCGTATCATGCAATAACGTTGAAGGATTCCCAGATGCAGGCCGACTCTGTCAAGGATCTTCGAGCATTGATGAAGGAAAAACTGGCCAAAAAGCCCGAGGTCGCCGAAAATTTAATTCCTACTTACGCTGCAGGTTGCCGACGACTAATCCCGGGCCCGGGGTACCTCGATGCTCTGGTTGCAGACAATGTCGATTTTTATTCTAATGAGATGGCGTCCATAACTGCTACCGGCATTGAGTTGAAGAGTGGAAAACACATCGACCTAGATGCCATCATCTGTGCGACCGGCTTCGACTCTTCGGGAATACCTCAGTATGAGGTGAAAGGAATTGATGGCCAGACCATACAAGAAAGATTTACACCATACCCAGAGACGTACATGTCGCTTGCCGTGGATGGCTTTCCTAACTATTTCATGATGATGGGTCCGAATTCAGCCCTCGGAGCGGGATCTTTGACCGTTGTTCTTGAAAACGAAGGCGACTATATTGTTAAGTGTATTCGAAAACTCCAGAAGGAGGACTACTCTTCGATGATGCCGAAGCAAAGCCGGGTGAAAGATTTCCAAGAATACGTAGCCGAGTATTTCAAGAGGACTATATACGTCGACAAGTGTAATAGTTGGTACAAGAATGAGGCTAAAACAGGAGATCACATTATTGGTCTTTGGCCCGGAAGTACTACACACGCTCTTGAGATGCTGCGCGCCCCACGTTGGGAGGACTTTGATTATGAGAGCCGAGATGACAATAAGCTGCGATGGCTAGGAAACGGGTGGAGTTATTGCCACACTCCTGGCACCGGCGGTGATCCAACATTCTATCTGAATCCGGAGTTTGTAGATACAGTTATGCCAGGGACGCCAGAGAAGGATCCCAAGAACATGCGTAGACCTTTCTCCAATTAAGAGAAGCTTCAGGTCTTAGGTTTAGATTCTCTTGTCTATATATCAATCACTTGGTGCGCCTTTCATGTCATGAGTCCTGTAGAATATAGAGAAATCGCAATGCGCAAACAGATTTTTTGCAATTCAAGAGACGTATTTATATTTATCCTAGCGCTGAACGATGACTATATGTACTTGAGATAGGCAACAAATCAGCTACTGAGCTTCACAGATCCTATCTATATGGCAACATCTATTGTACAGTAGAACGCTTTCATTTTTAATCTTCTATTAAGTTTGTCCTACAGACGATTCTATGGGCATGGAAGGTAGCTCTGCTGTACATATAGGTGAGGCCACCTTTTGAAAGACCAACTAGACCGCTATCCAAACTACCAAGCTAGAGGGGAGTCATCATAGGTCACGAATTTCCCAGATGAATTTTCCCGGGTTGCCCTGTCAATCTATGGGCAATGAAGTCAGTTTTCAACATAGCAAAGCACTCTAGACAGTAAAGACTTACCTTATCCATTAGACCTTTAACGCTCTCATCAACTGGTACGTCGGCTTTTTCCATTCCTGCATTGTGGGCTCCACGGTTGCCCATATCGGTTTGAACCCATCTTTCAACATTCCAACGATTAGCAATCTTGCTCATACAAGTAGAGTTGGAAAGCTTTCTGGACCTACCCTGGATGCAATGGAAAGGAGATAAGATACTCATTTTCTGCGTGTATCTTCTTTGTAATGAAATTCAATGCTGCTTTTGACGAACCATACGCCGTGGACTTCTCTACAACCATATCGCCAATACTGCCCAGAGACGATGACAAAACTACGAAGCGGGGCGACGCTGTCGATGCCTTCAATAGTGGCTCAACAGCCTGGAATAACACGAGAGTTCCAATGGTGTTGGTCTTAAAGTGGTCGATGACCTCCGAGATGGGTACCGCAGCTGCTTTGTGATCATACCTCGCAATGCCCGCATTAGCGATAACGATATCGAGTTGCGTGATGTGATACTCTGATGTGAGAATATCGACAGCAGCTTTGGCGTCCGTCTCCGAGGTGTTGTCAATCTTGACAACAATCAGCTGGCTACCTTCGCCACAGTGCGTATTATCTTTGAGGGACTGGACGGTGGCATGCCCAGGATTGCGAACGCCGGCTATGACCGTTGTGTTTGGGCGAGCAAGATAGACATTTAGTAGACCATGGCCGATTCCTAAAAAAAGATATCAGTCAGCATGCATTTGTCACCATGGCAAATGAAGTGGAGGCCTGGCTGTATCACCTCTATTGGCACCCGTAATCAACACGGTGGTATTTTGGGTCATTGTGTGTGCTACAGGGGCTGAGTGCTTTTTGCGTGGAGTTGTCAATTCAATCGAAGTACTAGAAATGCAGAAATGGTGTGATTAGATGCCAGGGCTATAGACTTATCACTGATTTTCACCATTGAGAAAGCGGCCGATAAATAAAGTCTATACGCACCTTAGATGTGCTACATTGGGTGCTGGTTCCAATTCTCGGTACGCGACTGTGCCGTCGGCATTCACTTTCCACGGATGAGAGCCGCTTTTCAGAGACGATGCCGACAGCCATCAATCAAGGCTTGTCAACGGATCAAAAGATTTATTTGAATTCCACATAGCAAAGTAAAGCCTACTATACTAATGCCTCCTAGTTCGTATCGTATCTCCGGCTGTACAGAAGTCCCCTCAACGTAGTCAATTTGGCGGGTCTAATGGGCCTGCACCCTAGGATTGATAATCTGAATGCTCGCGTAAATATTGTCAGATTGGTTTGGTCGCATCTTGAAAATGGGATTGTCTAAGTACCTACTGTGGATGGAATGACCAGCAAGGCAGGATGCATACATTTGTTGTAGAACGGTAGAATGGTGAATCACCATCTGTACTCCATTCCGGAGAAGGAGAGAACTTTCGGTTAATTCAATTTGATGCATATCAAATTTATCCTAACCACTCTTAAGTATTCTTTGATTGTTCAAGTGCCGTGCTTGTGACTGACTACTCTATCATCCTGCAGCTAAAGAGATCAATCCCAGGACTCTACATTGGTGGTCCACATATATATCTACTGGTACACCAATGAAGTAGACTAGCGAGCCGTTGCTATATTCCTTCTAGCAATGCGGCCTGCCATACTTGAGTCTCTAGGTGCGCTGATAACTGCCGAAGCACGACTAGGAGGTGCTAGTGTGATTATTCTTGCTGGGTTGGACTATCGCATTGACTCAGGCTGAATCTCAAATAGGGGTTAAATGTGTATCTTTCAAATTAACTCGCCCGTTTGCGCACATCTTAATCTACAAAGGGGAATGGGCGATGTTAAGATTACAAGTTCAGGGCCGAAAGTAGAATATTAGTTGGGCAGATCAGAAATTACTATTTCTCGGGCACTTCATGCTCTTGGAGCTTCAATTCTGCCACCCCTTCATTTTTCAAGGGGCGTAGCCAAATTTAGGCTTTCTGCTTTTTAGAAGGTTGCGCAGTAATCAGTCAACATGATTCCTTACTTGTTGGCTCTTTGATCTGGCAGATTGTCCTCAATCTTGAAGCTAAAAATAGATAGTAAATATAAGGCTTTAATCTGCTATATAGTCCCAACTTGATTTGTTTTATTATCCCTCGGAGTGTGTATCAACACCCGGCAATTATACTGAGACAACCGCGACCTCAACGGTTTCAGGCTTCTTGTTTAGCGTCAGTGAATCAGTTGCTGCACTCAAATCCACCACCTCCTTCTTCTCCTCTGTAGTACTCTCCGTGGGTATATCTTGTCGGTTAATAGTAATATCACCATTCTCGTCCATGAACTTCTTTAGGTTTTCATAAGTGAACTCCCGGGAAGCATGACCCTTGGGTGCAAATGCCTGGCCTGGTGTTCGTAGCATGTTCTCTCGATAAGTTCCACCTGGAACTGCGTAGTCTTTCCACATCAAACCTCGCTCTTGTAGAACTGGCACAAGGAGCTCGACGAGATCCTCGTAAGATTCGGGGTTGGATACATCTATTACTATGTCAGCAGGTATTTCAGTAGTGCCTTCCAAGACGATAGACATACAAGCGACGTTGAAACCGTCAATATCACCATTGTTCACCCAGTCTTCCATCACATCTGCTACCATCTCCGGGGTTCCAACTGGCATAGGTGCAAAACCACAGAACGCCATCTTTTGCGCCAGAACTCTTGGGGTGATCTTTTCCGACTCGTATGACTTTACGGTTGCCATCATGGCGTGAATTCCCTGTGCGCCCTTGGCATTGGGCTCCACGACAAATTCCTCATCGAGGGGGTATGAACTCAAGTCAATATTCAAATAGCTGCTGAGCTTGGCCATACCACCCTTGTAGTCAACACACGCCTTGTACTTTTCGTACTTTGCTTGCGCTTCCTCCATGGTTCGGCCAAGAATGGGCGTGATCTGAGGGAACACTTTCACGTGGTTTGGGTCGCGTCCATACGCCGCAGCGGCGGCTCGGACTTCTTTCACGTACGCCAAACTCTCGGATGGCTCTTTTCCACTTACGAAGACTGCCTCGGCATGCTTAGCTGCAAAGTCCTTGCCCGCGGTGGAAGCACCGGCTTGGAAGAGAACTGGTGTGCGTTGGGGAGATGGATGCGTTGCTCCAAATGCGGAAGTCTTGTGGTGCTTTCCATTGAAATTGATTCTGTGGATCTTGTCTGGATCGTAAGCGCCCTTTTCGGGGTCAAACATTTTGGAACCCTCTTCCCAAGAACCTTCCCACAGCCTAGTTGGTCAGCTCGGCCTTGAAATGGCGCATTTATGAGGAACTCACGAGTAGCACAAGTCCATGTATTCATGGGCTTTCTCGTATCGTTTATCGTGCTCAACAATGCTTTCTAGTCCGTTGGCTTTCGCTGAAGAATTGCTGTAGCTCGTGACAATATTCCATGCAATTCTACCTCTGGTAGCATGGTCCAGAGTTGAGTACGTCCGCGCAAGGACGAAGGGCTGATAAAGTTAGAGAATATTCAGAACGTACGTAGGATCGAAAAAAGTTCACGAAAGAAAAGCAGCATCAACATGGACTTACATTGATGTATGATGTGCTTCCCGTGATTCCGAAGGAGACCGACTTTGAGACAGAAGCCATGGCGGAGACCCAAACCATAGGATCCATCTGGGCACAAGTGGCACCGCTCCGGAACTGATCGGAACTCTGCCCTGGATAGGAATCATGCACGCCATAGATATCTGCAAAAAAGATACCCGTGATCTTGCCCTTTTCGGCCAGCTTGGCGAGCCAGATATAATAATCAAGGCTGTCCTTCCATTTCGAGTTGTCCTCTGGAATTCTGTTTTGGTTGGTCAGCGGATAAATCTTGTTGGTAACGACGACCTTACTTCCACATTCCCACTCCCATGTGACTGCCATTGCAGGACATGTCGAAGAAATTCAGATGGAGCATCTTCTTGGGAGCCATCTTGGCGGCGGCGTTGTGCTATGCGGAACTTGGATCTACGAAGCGATATTCAGGGTCGGTGGGGGGGATGCCTCAAATGACGAAGGCTTGCTGGCAACTACGATTCTACTTTGTTGGGTTGCCGGAGATTATTATGGCATTCTTGACGAGTGAATCTCCATCAGGTCATTGTATCATGAGAAGAGATGTTTCACTATCGCAAAGCGATTCCCGGGCGTGGGAAGCAATTCCCGGCAATGGAAGGGCATTCCGACACGTCCTGGAGTCTGATGTGCCGACAATTCGGAGACCCCATAAAGTTCGGTTCACGGCTATCAGATCTCGCCACTTTACTATCCTATCGTGCCGATCGTATGACTTTTGGTGCTTCCGCATTATGGACGTATGCCGATGACCAAACGTAATGGATGAATCTTTCGTGTACGTTTTGTTTGGGGTTTGTTTGGAAAAAGAAAGTCAAAAGTTCCGCTTCTCTGGCCATACTGCTCCCGCCTACCGGAAATAGTGATATTAGAGATTCCTGACAGGGCCTTTACAGTACATCATCCCATGTATCCAGGTTTTACATGCTTGTGGCCTTCATACCGTCCCGAAGCTCAGTGTTCGAGTTATTGCAATGAAAATAACAATCTTAATTGCAAGACCAACTTCACAGTTCACTACCTGTTACCATAAAATACCTGTTACCATAAAATCCGAGAATTGATAAGTTTTCTTGCTGAAAATGCATGTATTGAACTAAAAATTGATGTATCATAACTTATACTTTAATTTCCTCAGCGGCGGCTTCTCTGATCGCGATCACCTCGGGCACCTTCTCGGCAGCTGGTTCGGGCTCGCCAGCACTTTTGGCTTCCGCTGCCGCTTTGGCCATTTCCAGTCCATTTTGCCGAGCATCCCATGCGGAAACACCATTCTCCTTTCGTACATTCCACTTGAAGGGGTAAGCTGCATGGTCTTCCTTCACCAACTTTTGTCCCTTGATGCCAGTGATGTTTTCTCGGAGAGAACCTCCGGGAACGGGGTAATCCATCCAGTAGACCCCTCGTCGCTGGAGCTCTGGTACCAGAAGCTCAACAACATCTTCGTAGCTGGTTGGGGATGTCACCTCTACATGAATTATTAGCAAGTTTCTTACAACAGACCGAGGTATACTGACGCATAACATTGAACCCATCAATGTCGGCTTCGGCCATCCACCTCTCAAATTCATCAGCAACCATCTCGGGCGTGCCAACTGGCACAGCTCCAGTTCCACCAAGGGCCATCATATGACCCAATTTTCGTGGGGTCCATGGTCCATCATCTTCCTGTGTTCCGGCAATTTCCTTGCACATGGCGATAACTCCGTGAATTGAAGCCTCAGATTGCTCGCCCTTGAACTCAAATGGCTCATCGGGAGGATACTGGCTCAAATCAAGATTGGTGAAACCTGAGAATCTAGCCATGCCACCTTCCGAATGGGCCAAGCTCTTCGCCAGCTCGTACTTGGCTTGGGCTTCTTCCACTGTTCGCCCGATAATGGGCAAGATGCCGTGGAAGAACTTGATGGCTGAGCCATCTCGTCCCATCTTGTTGGCCTCCTCTCGAACAGTTTGCACCTGCTTCTTTACCGCGGCCGGGGTAGGACCAGCGACAAACAAAGCTTCGGCATGCTTTCCTGCAAATGCCATACCAGCCTTAGAGGCACCAGCCTGGAAGATAACAGGGGTACGTTGTGGAGATGGGTGGGTTGGGTGGTAAGCGCTCATTTGATAGTACTTTCCCTTGTGCTCGATCTTGCGAATCTTCTTAGGATCATAGGCAATCTCATTCTCCACATCGAATGCCTGAGCTCCATCTTCCCAGCTACCCTCCCACAGGCTGGCCAAAGAGTTAGAACGTGGAAAAAAGAACCGCGGCGGGGAACTTACTCGTATAAGACATCCATAAATTCATCAGCTTTTTCGTATCTTTCATCGTGAGGAATGATTTTATCAAGTCCCATAGCCTTTGCGCCGGAATCACTGAAACTGGTGACTACGTTCCAGCCAATGCGTCCGTCGGTAACATGGTCTAAACTCGACCAGGTACGGGCCATGGTATAGGGATCTAATGAGTAAGAATTAGTAAACGCCTCCTCAATCCAAAATAAAGTAGGAAATGGCTTGAAGTCCCTGAAAATTGAAAACTTACTCAAATAACTAGAGGTTGCAGTAACCGCAAACCCAACAGACTCAGTGGCCAGAGCCATTGGCGCGATGTAGACAACCGGGTCAAGATGTCCCACGTGACCGCCTCCCGCGAGGGTCGCAGCAATGGACTTTTCATAGACCTCATGGCTTCCATACGAATCCGTGAAGAAGACACAGGTAATCTTGCCCTTTTCCGCCAACTTGGCCAAGTTGATGTAGTACTGGGCACGATCTTTGGTCGAAGCCTTATCTAAAGGATTCCTATCACGTGTCAGTCGGGTCCCATCTGCCGCCGCCGTGGGGAGTTTGCTTACTTCCATTGTCCCTGGCACGAGGCATTACCACAACTGGTATTCTCGAAGAAGTTGAGTTGCATTAATTTTTTCGCCATCTTGAAGGATTAATCAGTCAATCTACAGAAAATTTGCTTGTCTTGTTAAGGCCTCTGGATGAGAAGAGTTATATCTAAGTTTGGGTAGAGAATATGGCCCGATGTCTTCGGAAGCCCTTACCGTGAGTGCTCCCGATACGTACCAACGCGGCTTCGTTCCTTCATCTCCCCCCAACTTTGCGGAAGTTGGACGGTTTCGTGTCTAGAACACCATTTGAAGGATCAGAGGCTTTCTTGCGAGGGAAAAATGCACATCCGTCAGGAGAGAATTTAAAATTGTAAGTTCTTCTCATTGTATGTTGAGAGACGGGTCATGTGACTATGCCACAGGCAAGCACAAGTACGTAGACTTTCAGGCAGCTGTCACGTTCATTCTACAGATTTAGTGGTATCTTTTGTTGACCTCCAGGTTCGTTCATTGCAATATCAAATATAGAAATAATAACTTTTGACTGATTACCATTCCCATGACCAAGTCGGATCTCGTCCAACGTGTTTTTATGCACAGTTATAAACTTATTTATATCGCTATATGAAAAAATATTCTGGTTTCTATTTTGAATGAGTTCGTAAAACTTAAATACGTAAAAGTTAGCAAAGCATGTTTGCATATCACACCATTCCCAGAACTTTAGGATTGAGGTTCATGAAAAAGACCAGTCTATGATATTGATTTTTCATTATCTATTTTACAAATTGCCAATGAATCGTAGCATCGACTTAGCAAAGTTGTCCACATCATGATACGGCTCCCAATTCCCTCCTCCAATCTTCTCTACTACAGCATTGGGTAACTAGCACCTATCAGCACACCATGAACATAATAAAACACTCAAAGACTCACCTTCTCCTTGACCCTTCCAGAGAATGGGCTCAGCATATCCTCATCTGCCGTCAGGTTTAGCACGGGGCACTTGACCTCACCCATCGTCTTGATCAAATCATGATGAAAAACACAGCTATACGCTTGGATCCGACCATTGTACGCGCGCATCACATCCAGGATATGCGGGTGCATATCCGCCGGCTCGCCACCACAGAGCCCCCAGCAGAAATCCCAAGTCTTCTTGACATGGGAGCCATCCGCAACGGGGTAGTTGAAGCAGACCAGTTCTTCCTCCCGCGATCCGATCTGCTCCGCCTCGGTCAACATGGCAGGGCCCGACACCGTGAGACTGAGCACCCGGTCGGGATACAGCACGGCCATTTCGGCTCCGATGCTGGCGCCGGTATGGTGGCCCATGACGTGGAACTTGGTGAGGTTCGCATGTTTGGTCAAAAGCATGAACGCATCGACGTAGTACGTGATTGCAGCGGGTTGGTCTACCGGATCATAGGAACCCCCGAATCTGCAGTGCATTGCCATTAGCGAGTTGAAATCATAGACGATCGGGATCAGGAACGTGAACAACCGACCCTGGCATATCAGGAGCATAGCAATCATGACCAGCCTCGGCACATCGCTGCATCAGCTTCTCATAGTACCGGCCACTGACGGCGGTCATGTGCAGGAACAGAATCGGAGCCTTGGCGGGATCCTTAGCGGTCGCGCAAAGATACCGATAGTGAACCTCGCCCTCGGGAGCGTCATAGTACGACTTTCGAACCGTTGCGTACCCCATGGTGTGGTGTGATGTGCGGATCGGAAGGATTGCTAGGACTCATGCTGTTTCCGCGTGGGGTATTTATCTAATCCTTTCACGCAATTCATTGTGCCTCTGGGCGTTGGGTCGTGATGCCGTCCATCTGGCACCCGACGGCCAGCCGTTAAACCCCGTCCCGCCGGCTCTGCTAGCCACGATCCGCCGCCCAGGGCCCTGGGCTTTCCCGCAATTTAGGTTGCGTCTCGTTCCAATGGTGGGGTGTCGGATTTCGGGTCGACTTGTAGACGAGAATCGCCTCGATCCGACGAGTTAGCACCCTTTGAAGCATACTGTGCTGAGCACAACCGTGATGTCTACTAACCATCTTGGGCACAGTATCAGTTTCAGATACATACGTTTAGATGGGTAGGTTCAAGATCGTAGCTTTATCTTGGTGTCTTGAAGTAGGTTCTATACACAAAAGCAAGCCAATACTTTCACCCCAGCTTGCAAGCCTGGTTGCAGTGCAAAGGCACGATAGCTCTTCCAGAGATCTCGTCTTCCGTCATTGATTTGACTTTCCACATCTCTAGAAAGTCTAAGCCAATGCTACATAGAATATTTACTAATGTAGTGACAAGACTTGCACCATCGCCTTTTATGTTTCGTTTCCACAACGGTCAAAGTGATCCAAAATTCCAGCTGGAATGCTGATTTTGTTACGAGTACTTGGCAACGACATTCTCCATCGTCAATTTCAATACACAAGAATCGAACATGACGAGAACTCCCCCAAAATGATTCAATTCTTCTGCCAACTACATTTCTTCCACATCCGCTTCAGCACCTGTCCGAGCCCAATTCTTTCCGCGGCCCCTTGTTATTCCACTTTATTGATGCAACACTATATGAAAGTAATGCACGTCATCGTACAGGATCGACCGATCTAGTCTTGGAGAGACATTGTCCCAGAAATCGGGAACTGATTCTGCAGTTGCTCATGCGAGTATTGACCCTCTGACAAGAGGGCAAACTCGCATTATCCCTTCGTCAATTCCATAGCTGGGGCAGATGAAGCGTCTTCAAGACGATTGAAATAGCAAGTCACGGCGATATAGCCAGCCCACTGTTAGCTTGAGTCTTCGAGATACATGTCGAAATCAGTTGGGTCGTCAGCATCATCATCATTGGGTGCCATGAACCCGGTTGCGTAGTCTATTTGGATCCCTGCATCCCAAAGGAGACCCCTAAGATCCCTGAAACTATTCCTAGATAGCTCCCCTGATATCTAGAGGCGGTACATAAAATAAATACATGATGCTACCGACTCGCACGCAGGCTACGACGCAAACTTCTAGCTTGAGACCGAACGAGAATGCCAAGTTGGATACTTTGAGTTATACCGCATTGAAGCGCTCTGAAATCGATAGACTCAAGCTGATCCCATAACCCTCGAAAGATAAACCAAAACCAGAGTAGTATATACAAGGGACCCTACCAAAGTCATATAAATATCGTATTAATAGCACAGGGACAAGCATACCAAAGAGGCTAGTTCGCGGATCTGGGTAGCTAGGCGAACCCAAGGCCCACATCAACTACAGCGTATTCTGAACATCCGCAGAGTCTACAAATTTCGATGCGTCTGCGTGTCCAACCGCCCGGCCACCAGTGAACCTTAACCTCCACTCCAGCCATCAACCCACAATCCAGAATGGCGAAACCAGCACCAACCCCGTCGGCATCCTCTCCCCTGAAAAACGCCTACCTGGTCTTGTACAACGGCCTCTCACTCTGCCTCCGAGGCTGGGTTCTATTCTGCACGCTCCAGCTATGGAGCAGCCACGGCAACAGCGCCGTATGGGAGGAGCTCAACGCGCTAGCCCGCTGGACCGAGACCTTGACGACGATCGAAGTCCTGCACGCCGCCACGGGCGTGGTGCGCGCCGCACCAACCACCACCGCCCT
>PDLM01000023.1:0-84249 GCA_003369665.1 Coleophoma cylindrospora
CCCCCTTTCTCCCCCTCCAACCCCCCTACGGTGATATATTTTACTAGGTAGTTCTGAGTTAAGAACTAGAAAGGGCGGTAATTCATAACCTAGATAAACTATCTTTGAATCTATATATAACAAAGTGAATATTGAATAAAGTACCTGTAAATTTGACTCTAGTGATATTTGGCCGCTATCTCAGGCAATGTCTGCTCCTCCAAACCAAACGACCAAGTTCTTCGCTGATTTGGAAGAATACTCTACCTATTTCTACCTATCTCTTCATGATAGTAGTAATAAGCTCTAATTTACCATCACTTTTCTCCAGAGCATCTTAAAAAATGTCTAGGGATCTAAATTTCATTGCACATGATCATTTTCGAGTGACTTTAAGAATTTGGAAATACATCAGATTTTATCCTCAAAAGTGATTTTCCACTATAAGACACAAAATATGTCAAATAGTATACAGCCAGTACTTTGAAGACTCAGTCTCATAGTTTAGATACTGATTAGTTAAGGCTACTAGCTCTCTTTTCCTCAAGCCGGTTGATCATGTCTGTTAGAGCAGGTGCAAACTCCTCTGCCTCCACCTCAAACCCAGCATGATGGCCCGGAACTATCATCCTTAAACACCCAAGAATCTCTGCCTGCTCCACCGTCGATCTAGCAAAGAACGAGTCACCACTTCGCTTCCCAGCCAAGACGCCAACACTGACTCCATTTCCCACTACCCTCCTCCAGTCCGGATTATATATACTGCCGATCAAGAACTCGTTCTCAAAGAAATTCACCAAGTTCTCTGTGGGAGGACTTTCCGGCTTCTCGAGCCCTGGATCATCGTAGCCGGGGAATTTGGGCGAGTATAACTGGGATGCACCCAGAAGACCTGATTCGCGGTATGCTTGCTGTAGAAGAAGAATCCGCTCGAATCGCTCCGACCCGTCGGGTATTATCATAGCAGTAGGGGTTTCGTGACAGATGAGATGATCGATCATCTCAGGGTGGTCCACCGCGAGTTGAAATCCAAAGATACCGCCCAAGCTGTTGGCAAAGATTGAAGCCTTCTCGAAGCCTAGTGCCTTGATGATTGCGACAATGTCACGCGCTTGATTGGGCGGAGACAGAAGCTTCTTGGGACCGTCTACGGTACTGGAGGACATTCCACGGCGGTCGAATGTGCAGCAGGTATATGTGTTCGAGAGAATCTTCATGATATTGTTGTACTGTGCACCATGGCCGGAACCGCCTGGGATGAAGACGAGGAGAGGACCCATGCCTGTGTACCAGTAATGCAGCTTACATCCTTCATTTTCCGTGTATGCGTACGTAGGATTGAAAGACATTGTGTTGAGGATCGTGAATGTGCCGATAGAAAGGGGGAGGAGGAGAGGAGCCTAATAAATGGTAGAATGAAAATTGACTTTCCTTATCCCTACTAGCTCCGCCGTCCGTATAGGTATCCCATAATGGCTTAGTTATTATTACAGGCAGTAAAAGCTAGGTAACTCGTGTCCAAGTATCAAATACCCCGCAAATTGTCATTTTGGAAGGCAATGTTATATCATCATCACGTGGTTGCTCGCCGTTTCCTGAATCGGTACGCCGTCTTGCTGTAACGAGTACTGATCAGAGGCTGTGCAACTTGCGTCAAGCACCAACGGAATAAGTAGAACTTATCAGGTTACGCAGGGAGCGCGACTTTGCTGTGGCGTAATGGCCCGCACCTCCAATAAGCAACCCTTCTTTGGCATTTACACAGCCTTGCTACGTGCCACTATTTGCCACAAGGCAGAATTGAATTATATATATCATCATCTATAGTGCGAGGGTTCTCAAAGGCAGAGTATGGACCGTCCTGATAACGCACACCTTACGTACCTGCCACTAAACCCGGCTGACAACGAAATCCGACTTGTTGCTTTGCAGCCCAGCCTCCAGTCGGACGAGATCTCATGTCAAATTATCCACCGCAGATTTCCAGCCAGCGATGCCGAATCCGATAAGCAACTCCAAGTGTTACAATATGAAGCTCTATCATACGCATGGGGGTTACCTTCCAACCAGCGCCAAATTCTTATCAACAAGATCCCCTGCCAGGTCCGCGAAAACCTGTGGTGGGCACTGCACCATTTGCGGCTTCGATACGGGGTACGTCTCTTGTGGATAGATGCTCTTTGTATCAACCAGGAAGATGTCATTGAGCGAAATCACCAAGTGGCGCTGATGAAATATATATACTCCAAGGCTGAACGAGTGGTGGTTTGGCTTGGATGCGAGACGGATGATGATCATCACGCATTGGAGTTCCTCAGCGAGATCGATGTTCACTCGGCGGAAAGGTACATCAATCCGCGCCACCAAAATTACTCTCTTGACCCACACGCTCGACATGCTCAGAGGTGGAAGGCGATCCTAAAACTCTGCGAGAGAGAATATTGGCAGCGGTTATGGATCATTCAAGAGGTTGTTCTGGCTACAAAAATTGCAATCTACTGTGGGGGGAATTCGATAGATTGGGAGCTTCTGAGACGTGTTTGTGGTCAACTAAATGACCTAAAAGATAATTTGAAGATCTCAAGATACGAGCAGAGGCTTGGGAGCATCGAACAAATTAGAGGGACTCTGACCACCAGATTGGTTCAACAACGCATTAACTTGCAGACGAGGTCGTTTACATTGTTCTGGCTGCTAAAGACTTACCAGCAGGCCATGTGCTTAGATATCAGGGACAAAGTCTTCGGACTTCACAGCCTCGCGATCGAATGCTGCAGAGCGGCAACTCCTATTGACTATTCGAAGTCTTCTTTTCGAGTTTGTGGAGAGTTACTTCACCATTATCTACTTCACCATCATCACGAGGCTTATTCGGATACCTCAGGATACGGGTACTTGGATGTTATTTCAGAAAGCCAGCTTGCATATCGACTCCTTACAAGGAACAGCTATAGATCGACTTCACAAGCAGTTAAGACTCAGTCCACCTCTTTGAGTATAATCAAGTATGAAAGTACATCAAAGCAAGTGGAATTTATCAAGGCAATGGGTTATGTCAACGGAGCAATATGCTTAGTAGCCCCCATGGACCTCCCGAGCAGTGACTACATAGATGTTTTCCTTAACCCTGTACACCGGCTACAATTCACCAATCAGTTAGCAGATCAACTCCTCTATCTTTACGTTCAAAAGTACTCCACAGAAGCGGAAAACACTTACATTCTCAGCGACCTACAAAAGTTGAAATCAATTCACACAACTATAGCATACGCTACCAAAGAATATACTACGAAAGATGTCTTACCACCATCCTGGATACTTGAAAGCTTTATTCAGAACGATTTGGATTCAGTACGGTGGCATTGGGATCAAGAAAGCGAGAGCCTTGAACACCGTCACACATTGAAAGAGACACTCGAACAAATCTTCTCGGACGCAAAGCGGAACTTTGACACTTTCAGAGAATCCAATCCCACCCTTCCTAGCTCTGACATTAACCAGTACAAACTATTTTTCTGCCAAGGTGGTATTATAGGCTTTGCGCCAGGAAACGTTCTAGAGGGAGATCTGGTCTGTCGTTTTAAGGATTCAGACGTATTGGCTATTGTACGCGAAGAGAAAAAGAAGTTTGTTATCATTGGAAGGGCACTGAACTATTTGGTAGGTATACTACCGCCATCTTTGACCTACATCTGGGAAAGGTACCAGGGCCCCGAGACTCCTATACTATTTCACCTTGACTTTCGGACTCTACGACTACTAACTAGTTAAAGTCCCTAAGTCTAGTATTATAACATAAGTAGTATAGAAAGATTAAAGTATAATAGTAACTAATTTATAGTATAATTGCGATATAATTAGGAGTCTAAGTAGGTACTACGTGTGGGATGAACAGGCAGCACGATAGCAGCGACGGTATGATAGCGGTGTAGTCACAAGTCTCAATCCGTGCAAAGGCACTGAAAAAACTGATCCTTGACCTCTGAACACAGATTTGGGACGCACATGCTTGAAGAGTGTGCCTTAAAACTACACTATTAGCCTTAACATACCTGAAGGATAACGACTCACCAGCTTGTAAGAGTATCAATTCTACGCTGCTCAGGACCCAGTTACTTTCAAATTAATCTCTTTCGGATTTCAAGTTGGAATGTTTTAAAAGCTTTCACAAACTTCAGCCTGGCAGCAAACAAACTCCTGTAGAGCGACTTTATTTACGTCAAGGACGATTGAAAAATAATGATATGATTATTATATGATTACAAGAAAGCCAGCCGATCGGTATTGCGAAGCTGGAAGTGTAGCAGATCGACATCGCAATTTGGAAGCATTATTATCCATGTTAATGATCCGTATATATTTCTCCAAACCTCGAAAAGGAATTTTGCTTTAAATTCCTTTAGCTTTTGCCTTCTGCACGTCTGCCTCTTTCAGAGCTTGCTCTACCGTAGTCCACACCAACTCGGGATACCTGTCGTTGTCTAAAGGATCCAGCTTGCCCTTCCCGGAGACCATGTTTTCCAAATACTGCATTCCCTGCCAGGGTGGCATTTGCTTATCCTCCACTCCGCCGATGAACATCTTCATGATTGAAATCATTATCTGAAGGAACCCGACACTGCCTATCCACATCGGGGTGTATGTTTGTCCGCGCAACCGAGTTACAAGAGAAGCTAAGTCTTTGGCGTTGAAAGAGTCGCCCGCAATACGCAAAATCTTGGGTGTCGGTTTCGGGTCCGCTGCCACCGCTGCAGTGTAAGCAGCAACATCCGGTACAGTGGTGACATCGAGTTTCTGATCCGCACTACCGAAGTGCATGATACGATGCCACTTGTCGTTGATCATCGGGATCTGACCGCCTGTTACCAGTTCCATGAAAGCTCCATTCAGTATACTCGTCCACTTGATACCAGATCCGTCGAGCTTGGCGTGGAACTCTCGTCGAAGATCAAGGTTTCGATTGGAACCTGGCACCGTCTTGGTGAAATCTAGCGCGAAGTCGGATGGGATAAAACGTTGCACCTTTGTGGCAACGGCAGCATCGAGAAGGGCTCCTTGAGCACCTAGCATAACATCCCGGAGACCCTGGAGAGCAGAGACGACTGTGGAAGCACCTTCAAAGGCCTTAGTCAGAGCTGGAACATCCATCATATCCACCTCTACGATCGTGACGCCGACATCTTGCAATGTTTGCGTGCGCGTTGCAGCGGTGCCGGGACGCACAATGGCCTTGACGGCTACATTCCTCTTGCGCAGGTTGCGGGCAATTAGAGAGCCGAGGTGACCTGTTGCTCCTGCAACAACGACAAAGCTCTGGGGGTTTGGCATTCTGGTGAAAATAGGATAGACAGAGTAGTAGAATGGATGAGGTATTAGACACTTGTACTGCTAGAAATGCTGCTGGAGCAAGGGGTATATATTCTAAGTTGTGGCTTTAAAGATCCACAGCTTAGAAAGCTTCCCTACGGAGGATAGTATCCAGATTGAGAGGCCAGCCCGCTTCTGTCCGGTTCTGCTGGGGCTCAATAAGAGCCTTGTGGAAGACTTCATCGAGTCTACAACTTCTAGTCACATCCCCGCACAGGCCTTCCAGGGATGACATTGAATGCTTGACGTCCACTAAGCACTCCCGGAGCAATTTAAGCCGAACCGGACGAGCGTCGGCCGAAGAATGCTGAGTGATTATCAAGCAATCCAAAAGATTCAAATCCAACAGAAATGACGAATTCGATGGTATGTATTCACATATAGATCTCGTTTATTCTGAGCATCACTCAGAAAAACCTCAGGCAATAGTAATGCCAGATCTTTTTTGCGCGGGTGTTGGGAATAGTTATATCAATTCTGGGGGAGAATATTGAAATACAGGTTGAAGATATCTAAGATAGCAAGATAAGCAGCGCCAAGTTGACCGTTGGATCTTTCATTCTTGTTTTTAATTATAGTGGATTGAGGTGGATTTCAAATTCATACTAGCCTGTAGCTAGACCGCACTATTCTCATCATGGACAATTTGCAAAGCAAGGCCAAAGATCCCCTGCAACGCTCCACCAGCCAAGTGCGGATTTCGAGTTAGGCTAGGGTTCTACTCCGATACAACATAAAAAGCCATCGATATTTCCCTTTCATGATAACTCTTCCGAATCAGCTCGTTGAACTGAATGTACATATATGTCTACTGTTTATAGGTATTGCTGCTGCGCTTTGTTATTGAGCATGAAGATAGGTGCTCCAAAGACCTCTATGCCTTCTATGCTGAGTCCTTACACCGAATCCAACTGATTATTTATCTTTCGCTGTCCAACCATGTTATATGGCTACAGATAGAACCATTGTGCTTGTGTATAAGACCAATGTTCAAGTTGAGTTTCAAATCTACCTCGTGTAGTAGCCGCCTTGTATTCGTATAAGCCGAGGAGAGATTGTTGTCCACCGTCTCCAGAGCAAACAGGGGGCATAGCCATTCTTTTGCATTTACATTCTACTACGGATCCCGGTCAGGTGAGTCCATGCTGAAATATGCATTGGTGCCTTATCATCTGCGGGACGGCTATCTTGATCCTGATAATTCCATCCTAGAGAGAAACACCGACAAAATTGTGCAGATAACGCTTTTATTGAAGGGCGCCTTCCCAAAAATATGGAACATCTTGTATACATTCCCAAGGGACCCCAAGGCACAGTTGCTGCGTTCAATGCTAAAATCCTGTCGACTGAATGGGCCCAGGAAACAGACGTCATACCATTTCAGTCCCCGCTCACACCCTGGCTGGGCTTCGACCATGAAAATCGCGCAATCGAGTTGAACCTCAGAAATTATCCAACACAACGAGGATGGAACTACGACGATATATGGCAGGGAAACCTTAGGTCTTCACATAGGTCATTAGCTGGCCTCGATAAAATCCACGTGGCTCGTAAAGTTGTCGCTATGCTTCAGAGCTGGTTCTACTTCGGCCTCTTGGAATGTGTTGTCAATAAACCCATCGCTGTATCATATTTTGTGCGTCGTAATATCGATGGATTACCTTGCATATATAGTCGGAACCTGCACTTTTGTTTACAGGCATGGATTTTCCAAATTAGACTCCAGCCTGCAGCCCAGCAGGAGGCTGCCAGCCTCAGGATTCTCAATGCTCTACACCTCGTCAGTCATTGGATCCAGCGTATGTGTGTCTACGCAGATCCAAACCAGAAGCGCTTCCACGCGGAGATGGAGGCTTCTTATCCTGGTTTTGGCAATGCGGTGACGCTCATTGTTCCTTCAATCATTCGTCTTGGAGAAGCAGTCGACTGTGCTAGACTAACAGTATCTGGGAAACTGCCATCAGACATCTCTTGGCATTACCCACTGTCTGCATTGTCCAGCCAACTTGAGATTCTCAAACAACGCGGATGGTGTCCTTACACGCTGAGAGTTGTTATAGCATGCACTGGAACGTCTACCCTGGACTGGCTAACAACCTTGACGGCCTGGCCAGGGACCGACAGTCATGAACACGAGATTTGCACGGAATATGAATGTAAACGTAACAACATTGCATGGGACACCTATGAAGTTGCACATCGTCCAGACTGCCCTCGGGAAAACTGCAACTTCCTCAAGCCTCCTCTATGGGAAACTTTGGAGATCTTGAAAAATGGGCATGTGCCAGTCATCAACTTTGATAACGACGGTACGCTTAAAGTATCTCCTAGATTCACCACACAGCCTGGGGATTACACTGCATTTTCTCATGTGTGGGTAGACGGTATCGGGAGTAGTACCGAGGATGGTCTCCCTTCCTGTCAACTGGCCTTTCTTCGTGATGTCACTTGTGATGTGACGAAGAGCTCAGATCCAGCCTTTTGGATCGATTCACTTTGTGTGCCCAAACGACGGAGTGCGCGTCGCAAAGCTATTATTGCCATGCACGCCACTTATCTTAATGCATCAAGGGTAGTTGTGCTAGACAAGAACATTCAGAAGCACCGGTCTGATGTTCCATCAGAAATATTGTTCTGTGCTATCTATACATCAGGATGGATGCAACGGCTCTGGACTTATCAAGAGGCTTTGCTCGCACGGCGACTCATTTTCAAAGTTGCCAATGGCGTTTACGAACTCGATGCCCTCGATGTCCAGAAAAACAGGCCCCCTTCGATTCCCAATAGCATTTGTCACGTATACCGAGCTCTCGGAGCTCAATTGCTTCGTCTTCGAGGCAAGAGTGAATCTACACGGAATATAGCTAGTGTGAGTAGAGATCTGGGCTGGCGCTGCACAGCCAGATATACCGATGAGACGCTTGCAATAGCAGGTGTCCTTGGAATAGATGTTGCACTGCTCTTAGTGGACGTGGAGCAAGATACCTCAGAAGTTGACGATGACTCGGAGAGAATAGAATGGTCTGAACTTTGTCAGGATTGTAAGACTGCACTTGAACATGAAAATCTTGCTCTTCAGCATCGACGAATGGTTGCCGCGTTGCAAGCGACATTCAAGCTTCCAAGAGATATCATCTTCTTACAAGGCAGAAAGCTCCCCGTAGAGAACTTCCGTTGGGCACCTTTGACACTTATGTCGCGATCAACTCTAAGAGTCAATCACTTGAGGCAAAATGCTGAATGCACAAGTGCTGGGTTGACCGGATATTGGTGGTTACTGGCTCTTAAAAGAATTAGGCAAGGGGATAACAAAGCAGTGAGGTACGTGGGATCAATTTCCGAGAAAAGTGTTTATCGAGTGTTTTTTAAAGAGGCTTGGCCAGCACCACCGGCAGCTTGGGACTATGGAGCTATTGTTTTATATGGCGAAGAGACCGGAAGTCTTGTAGAGGGGCAAACTGTACAGGGACTTGCAGTGATAAAAGTGTCACTAGGAGAGGCTACAGCAATCTATCGTACTGTTGGGTCGGTTCTGGTTGAAAAGCTACGTTTCAAGGAGGCGTTTTCCGAGGGAAGTTCAATGATGTTTTCGCCTCCACCAGAGGGCATTGCAGAGGCAAGTCTCTCGTGGCAACTGATAACTATCACATGACGGGTAAGTACAAATATATATACAATGAAAACTGTTAAAATTTAAAGAGGTATATATGAGAAAAATTAGAGAGAGGGGACAATAGTTTCATTGACGGGTATGGTAGCGTTACAACAGCTTTATAGCATTACTCTAACTACGGTAGAATTGTCTACCAATGATCAATCACCGTTTTCTATGAAAAAGACACTTCTTGTATATATTGTACGCGTATTTTGATTAGATTTTTGGCTATAGATATTTGAAACCCATTTCTGATGTGAGCATCATACTTTATATAGTACTATAACTTGTCAAGAGCGAGCCTCGAAAAGAACATAAGCCCCGCTACAACTTAAGAGAGAAAGGACCATATTAAACCTAAATACAATAGCGTTCCCCATTAACTCCGCATTGAATACTATTGTTTGTTCGGACCAGCGCGCGTTCCTAGATATTATGGATCCCTTAGATCCCGATTATACTCCCCATGATTCTTGGGTCCAATTACAGGTTATTCCACCCATGATCTTCATTTATGATCCTCTGTACAGTCCTTCTGCCGAGCCTTGGGCCATAGCTGTCATATGTTTGTAACATGTGACTCCTCGCATAATCATAACGATGCGAATTCTTGTTCAATCCTCTGCCACGTGCTGGTACGTAGCCGACCGTACAACCAGTAGTTGCCAGCAGCATCTTTTCCAACAATGGTAAATGCGTACCTTGCGGGTATCTTAACGTTATAGCGCGCAATAGCTTGGACATACGAAGGTCGGCCGATTTGGTTGGCTCGCTTCTCTACGGGGACTCCTGGCTCAACCACAGCGGACGAGAAGTCAACTTCATAAAAGTTTCCTTTTGTCCAGTTGGTAAATACAATTAATTGAGAATTCATACCGCCAAAAATAGCCGGTCCGCCGCCAGATTTCGTAGTGTTTTCACGTTGCAACGCAGTAAATGCCTCAACTTGGCCTCGAGTTGCCTGCTCTTGAATACCTTGCCGAATCTTTTGAGCTGTAAAGCTTAACGGCTTCTGGAATACCTCAGGCGCGGGTACAACAGCTTGAACCAGGCTGGTAGCATTGGACACGTAGGCGGTACCCTTTGGCAAGAGGTCATCTGAGAGAAAACGTCTGATATCAAGGACATTAGTAATAGCGATAGGTCGCGTTGATGAAGCCAAGTGCTTCAAGGAAAGGCGGGTACACCAGGCACAAACGATATCTCCATCGCTAACGAACGGCTTGCTCGTTTCATTTGTGGTGAGTTCTTGTAAAGCTTTCTCCCTCATGTCCTGGAGGTAGGATGCAGGCAAGCAGAGAGTACGTAATTCATCCTTGGGCCACCACAAGAACTCAGAGAAAAATCGCACGGCAAACAGTATGTAGCGAATCCCTTTCACTTCATGAGTAGCAAGTACCGGCTGCTCAGCTGACTTCGGGGAGCAGCCGAAGGTAGCAAGCGGATCGAAATCATATCCGTGAAGTTCCATCACTCGGTCCTCTTGCCCGGAGAGAACCAATGACCACGCATCGATTAAAGCTGCTTGTCCCGTTATGTCGAACAAAGTATGCAGCCAGGTGAGTGATACCAGTGTGGCATCTGCAAAGGTGACAACATGGAGAGACAGTTGAGGTTCATCTGTGAAAATATAATCACGCAGGTGTTTGGGCGCATTTGGTCGACGAACAAATTTGCTGATTTGTGCTGGGTTAGCTTGGACAGAGGGATTGCTGGTCATTTTAGGCATCCGCGAAGCAACCGGATCATTCTGAATGCTACCCTCATGTTTGACGTGGGTGAAAATAAAGCCTGGCCTTTCTTTGTCGTAAGCCATGGGGATATGATATTCCAGCTTGTCTTGGTCCTATGATAACCCCAATTAGCCAAGAATACTCTCTAGATCAGCAATTTCAAGTAGATGTCACCAACATTCAAACGTAATCGAGCGCCAAGCTTTCTCCAATTTCCTATTTCCATTAACCGCCGCAGAGCTGCACTGAGCTCTTCAGGGTCCAGGACGTCATCGAAGCGTAACGTAAAATCATGGAAAATGCTTCGGTATATAGGAACGTCATCGAAGTGATGCAACGGGATGATTGTGTCCGTAGGCACGACTGCTGGTTTCTTTCGACCAAAGAACCACTTCATTGTGAGCCAGGAAGGTTATGATGTGCCTGAAATGGGGTGTCCGTCCTGGCCGTGCAAGAAGATATTATGGGGAAAATGTCATTCCAAGCATGCTAATGGTGGGAAATGGTGTAAGACGTTTTAGAACGGCCAGTGCACATGTACTATTATATAGCACAACGACAGGACAGTGCTACAGGCTACAGCACGCTAAAATTTTGACTCTAGTACAGACATGAGGTTTCTACCGGAATTTAAATTCAGTTTCACTGGCTATGTCGATATAGAGATAGTTTCGATGTGTATTTTTCCGTTTTTTATGTCTGGTGTGATTGGCGATGACTACGTTAAACTTAAAACTATCACAATCCACAAAGCAAGCTTATGAGTGACATGAAATAAAAGCTATTTTATCATTTGTGGAATGCTGTCCTCGATTTGTGCCAGTGGCTATTGTTGTCAAAATAAACTTTTACTTTGTTGGCCTCACACGTTGCATTTGGAGTACAGTACCGAGTTGGTCGCAGTTCGACAGCCTGTACATCTTCGCTACGCGACTCCAAAACTAGATTCCAACAGGAAATGGCAGGTAACATATGGGTCAGAGGTATTTGGTTTGATTACGAGCTTAATCGGCGTAATTTTATTATATATAATTTACCAAGGTTTTGGCGTGAGCAGTGTTTGCAATACTCGAGACAAGAGCAATGGTGGCTTCAAAATGCGAGTGTCCAACAGTTAACGAACAGAAAATTAATTTCGATGGGGCTGAAAGTTTAACTTAAAGTTTGATTGGTAAGCTAGATTTAACCCTGCATAACAATTCAAGGCGGAACAGGTTAAAGCATTCCTAGAGCAATCAGATTACATTGAAATTGGGCCGGCCAAGGCACAAACACTCCCAGAGATGGGCGCCGAGCTCTCAATTCAGGTCGAATCCAAATTACAAGCACCTCTTCCATACATAGGAAAACCAACCAAGATCCATGGTATTGATACAGCGCGTATCCCACGCAAAGAAGTGCTGTAGCCGAGGGACATTGCCGCAAGATTAGAGCTCCAAACTCAATGACATTTAGGGAGGGTTGAAATGTGCAACTAGTCTCATTCGGCAAGCAATTGAGCTGAATAGCCTTGCTTTTTTCAATATCCGACAGGCTGCACCGGCTCAGCATGCCAATGATCGATAAGATGCCGTGGAACTTGATTCCAAATTTGTGGGCGAAAACTCTACTACTCTACCCGTGCGGGGAAAACGGTGCTCAGTGCCCCCAGCATGATATCTCTGTACCTGGCGATGTGTACTGCAAAGTGGCTTCATCCGTCATTTCCGAAGATACTACAGCACATCTAACTCACCACAATGAATGATCCGGAGGGATGAACAGACGTGACATAAACTGGATAGAAATGTATATAAGAGTTTCTTAGAAGGTCCATTTGAATGTATTTGCTTGTCGCATAGTCATATAACACGTTTCATTTAACTCATATCGTAAAACAAATTAGCTCTCTCCCTTAAGGGCTTTCCTAATCTAGGTTTGTACTCCACAATACCTCCCAGAATGCCGTAAAATTCGGGAACTGTTTCTATTGTACCGCTTTGTATAGCTAAGGTGTCACTTCGGCACACAATCTCGTGCTCGTGGCAAAGATGGATCTGTTCTGGTGGAAGCGTGGGTAACACCACATGCCCCTGGCTCATAACTGTCGTAAAGACTGAGAGTACTCTCAAAACGGGCTTTTATCATATACGTCGACATAAATATCGATATGTGGATTTGAGAAAGATATAAATCCAAGTTTTGCTGGCCATCAATTCAATCTTTACAACATCCACGGATGGAACGCTCATCCCGTGGGCGACCTGTGATTCTTTTCCGAATCTGCCAAGTTGGATGCTAGGCTCATGTTCACTTCTTCTTCTTCTCGTGTCTTTCTCTAGCTATCTCCCCAGGATAAATAGTCGCTGGCAGAGGAAAGAAGTTGATAACGTTGAAAGAATGCTACGCGAATGGGCCCAACTCGTTCTACGGACTTTAACCCTAAAAGTTTATCGAAGTAGGTTTGAATTAGGATCTGTCACATGGGATTATATGCCCGATCCCGATGGAGTCGCAATGCGCCCTCAACACATTGTATTGACCTAATGATAATCGTCAATCCAACGATAAGCAAGTCTGTAAACCAGAATATGTACCACTACGAAAGATCCCGTTGATCTGACCACACTTGTCTCAGCGTCCTAGGTTTGCATCATCAAATGACTTGTTTAGAATGATCAGTCGGTCGCGCCAAAACCTGTCACTCATGTCAAGGTAATCCGAAATAAAGTCAAGTTTTAATATGAGACAGGATGCTATCAACAAAGAGATAAAGTCGTGGTTTGACGATTACATACTTAAAACTGTCGATCCCCTACCTATCTTTTGAAAGTAGCCTAGAACATGCTATTCCGTCATCAAAAGGTGGCTCAGCTTGCTTTTTGAGGACCTAATTTAGGCTTCAATCTACATCTACATCTATATAGATACTTTATCAACAAAAGACTTTATATGCGTAGCCAACTGCCCCGGAGCTTCAACCGGAATCATATGCCCAGAACCTTCGATCACCACCAACGAAGCATGCTTAATTCGATCTACAACTAGTGACTGCATTTTGTCCGCCGGCTCCACGCGGTCCGCCGAAGCAGCCACCACCAAGACCGGCACAGTGATATTCTGGACTTCTGCCGTCACGTCCTCTGCCATCGCGTACTTTGGCCAAGCATCCCTCGCCACAGAGGAGCCCTTTAACATATCCTCAGCCAGCGCCGCAATAACCCCATCAGGCAACGAGGTTGAGGTGAGAACATTCTTAGCAACAAACGTTGCATTCTCCCTGCTGTCATACGCAGAAAGCTGCTGTTCCTTCGCCTCGGCTGGGAGCTCTAGGGGCGAAGGAGGAGCCGGCGCAACAAGCACCACACCCTGTAAGCCTTTCAGGCAGCCTTTCCCAGCGAGCAACTGGGCGACCTTCCCGCCCATGGAGTGTCCAATAATGAAATAACTTTTCAGCTGTAGCGCAGTGATTACAGCCTCGATGTCATCGGCGAGAGTCTGGATGGAATACGCGTCCGGATCATCCGGGCCAGTGGAGGCGCCCCAGCCGCGAAAGTCGACAGCAAAGGTTTGGAAATGTGTCCCGAGGAGCTCAATCACCGGAGAGTATGTGCGGCTTGATCCGCCCCAGAAGTGAAGGAAGATGAGGGCAGGGCCTTGGGATCCGAAGCAGGAGACGTTGAGAACAGCCCCACCGCCAATATCGAATGACCTTGAGGTTGCCATCGTAGAATTGTGTGGTATGACCTGTGAAGCTCTTGTGCTAGATCGGTGGCGACAACAGACGGCAGTTGAGAAGGGTTAAAGCTTATAGTTTTATTGCTTTGCCAGGTGGGATGCGATCAGCAAAGACTCGTGAAGACGGGGTGGACAAGTATAAATACAGGAAGCGACCGGATAGGATCCTGATATTTGGAATCAGACCGGATATAACTGTGCTTAATAAGCTTCTTGATTTCCGTTTGCTCCTTTAGGGAGCGGATTTGGAATCTTCGCCTCCTGCTCAAGGAATTCTTGTTATAGCCTTGCTATATTGGATTGAAAAAGTTTACAGATAGGTTAAATCAAACCCTTGTAGACCTACGTGTATTGTCTGCTGTTAACTGAAATTTTAGGCGACCGATTTTACAATGACCTAGGGGAGTCTCTTCTTCACGCTTGCGTACGTTCATCTACCTGAAGGCACCTCAGCCTTTTCATAACCAAATTTAAAGACGCTGGATTCAGCTGGAATTCCAATGGCCTTTACTTGCAGGAAATCATTACCAGCACGGTTTTGAGATAAATTTATAAGATAGGACGCAAAATTATATTATTTATGGCAAGGTATTAGTACCGGGGTGCTGCGCTAACGCTCCGGACTAATGTTCGGCCGTCGGATGTAGAAAACGTATCACGACAGTTCCAGTCTGAATGTGGACGACATGGTACCCTAACACTTTACGTAAACCACTTCCTACGAAGCATCGCCTGGACAAAGTTCTCTGGGTCCTGCAACTCTTCCCATGGTTTCTATTTGGAGACATGAGTCTCGGGCCGCAATGTTGGAGTTGTCGCTCTCGACGCGTGCGCTGTGATTCTCACCAGCCACAATGCCGCAAGTGCACCACCAAGAATATTGAATGCCTCGGGTACTCGGAAGTCAAGCCACTTCAGTGGAAGCAGGGTCTTAAGCCTGTGAAAGCAGCTGCTTCGATACATCGCTCTGGGGATAGAGGCAAGCCCTATCCGGCAACACCAGCTTCTAGTGAAAGCACAGTCGTCTCGACAGCAGTTCTGTCTGGGTTGAATCCAGTTGGAGGCCATCTTGAATCATTAAACACAAGGATTATTCTAGAAGCCGTGAAGTACTGTGAGTTCTATCCTAGGCTTGATACTCTCCGTACACACTACTTTTACCAACGCCTCTTTCCATAGACAACGAACAGATTGCCCCTGACCTAGTCCCGGTGGATTCTGCATCTAACTTTTATCGCACGTCGGGCTCTAAATGGATGGAAAGGTCGCTTTGCGAACTTTATCTCCAAGTATGCATCGTAGAGACTCATCAGAAATGGAAACAGCTACAGCATTCATCCCGCCACGGAGCAGTTGTACGCCCTTTCCGACCAGCTGCAAGTACCGCAGGTTCCACAGGCAATCTTTATCATTTCTACTATGAAAAGGCACTTCAAGTTCTTCAACAGAAGATCAACCAACCGGCTTCACAAATCAGCGCACTTGTTCTAAGTGACATACTACTGTTCATATTTTGCCAGGTTCGTGACCGCTATCCATATAATCTCAACTTTGAATATCTCACCTGTGGCGGGGATGACATTCACTTGCAACATGCCTGCTGAATTAGCAATCTATGCTTTCACTGAACTAACATAATAAAGCTGCAACAATCTTCGTTCTTCAGCTGGAAGGTGCATTGGGATGGGGCACAGTCTCTCGTCAACCTGCTGGGCGGATATGAAGCACTCGTTGTCAATCATCCTCATCTGGGACATACGCAATACTTTCTTCTCTGGTAAACTATCTACATTGATGATGTTCAACGACTGCAATGGATGCTAATGATGGTATTAGTATTGATGTCTTTGCTGCTACAACAATGCCGTCTGCAATGCTGGCCGAATCGGGTACTAATCAGGCGTTGTACCTCGATACTTTACAACACCTTCATCTGGATACGTCCGAGACTGCGTGCCCCATTCCACATGAAACAATGCAGGCAATAATTCATATCAATATCCTCAGACTACGGCGGGTCTCGCAGCCTCCAAGTCAAAGCGACACTTTTATAAGTCCAGGCGAACTGCTAAGTCGGTTATTCGATTTCGACATAGCGCTATGGACCTCCGATACCATCAAGCATCGCCTGGCGGTACATACCGCTTCCGATAGTGCTCTGCATAATCTTCTCGAAGGTTACAAACTTCTTGGACAAGTCTTTCAAGCTGCCACCATTTTGTACGGCGTTAGAAGCTTAGAATTGGATCTGGCAGATATTTTGCGTCAAAGGCTTAGCATTCCTTCCTTGTTCAAACCCGAGGATCTCGTGGACCCTGTATTGGCAGTATACAGCCATCTGATCTCCACTTTGCATCACTTGTTCCGGCGGAAAAGCTCAGGAGACGTGTTCTGGAAGTTTTGCTTGTGGCCTATGGTGATAGCCGGGCAACAGTCCGCTCTTAATCTCGACAAACCCGAGCTGGCGTTCTTATGTCAAAACCTTCATGTTATGTGTTTCGAATTAGGCGCGGGCAGTATGCAAGACGCGGCATATTTTCTCTCGTCTGCATATGAGAGACAAGCGCAATCAGTGAGCGATGGTTGTGACGAGCAGCGGCTTAGTTGGGACGCTATCTTCGAAAAGTCACCGCTCTTCTTCATATAGAGTGAGCCTGCTGCGCTTGTACAAATATACCGTACACTATGCAGATGAGGAGTGGAAGTATTGGGACACGATGCATGGTGCCTGGACTATTCTGGTAGAGCTATTGTTTCCAAATCTTTACCATCGATCACGCCACGTCGGCGCAGGCCAGAATATGGGACATGAAATGAAAGGTGGCCTCTTACGGCCTCCGGCCTTTGATTGTTTGAAGCAACATGTCGGCAGACACGCTGAAATGGTCAATCTTACTGATACGACATAACGGGAGATCAAAGGAGCTTTATGACGAAAGGCCATATTGCGTTTAGGATTAGAAAGTCACCAACATCCGAAGCAGGCCGGATCTCTTCTGATTTAAGTCAACAGCTTTGAAAGAGTGGTTATGTTGAATTGTGGAATGCTAAGGACTTTATATCAGTTGTTGAATCTCAAATCGAGTCGGCGTCATATTATAATCATAATGATGCAGAGACTTAGGTGAAAAGGGAATTTCTCCCTTTCCATTTTGTTGTTAAGCAAATAATTCTTTTGACTTGGTCAAGAAATTGAACTTCTGAGACTTCATATTCAAACTTTATATATCATGTAACCTAGTGGGAATAACTCTGCTGAGAAATCCAGCTTCATTAAAGCGAAATATATATGGCCATAACGCTTGCAGAAATACAATGGTACAAGCTGTCTTCCAGAGATTATTTCTTTGGGAGCTATGACATTGAAATCACTTACTTAAATATACGCCACTGCGACATTGTAGTGCTGACCGGGCGAATCAAGTGAGTATTACCCATCCTGTCTTGCGACTACAGCCCAAATAGCCTACTGTGGAAACAATCTTTGAACGAACTGGTAGCATGCCCAATTTTGTCTTAAGGTATAATTTAAGAGCACGATTAATGTTACAAAAGCGATACAAACCCAAAAGCAGTTAAAGCGTCTATCAGAGTGGAAAAGCATTAACGGGCTGGAATTAGTTTTCGGTGTGTAATGACAATTGATTCAACAATCTAAGTCCTTATCTCTTCATTGATTATTATCAACCCCACCGTTTATCACCAAAAACGCAACAGAGGTACGGACAGAGGTTAGAATCTAGAGCGCCATCCTCCAAGTCTTGGCCACGATTCTTCCCCTGAACGGCAAAGCGTCGACGAAGCGCCACCGATAAGGAGCCCTGCGCCCTGCATCTCTTCCCCAGGATGCAACGTGGATGACAGCCAGGCTGGCACGGATGATTGCCATCAAGCGGTGGGGCGCAAAAGTCTTGGCCATGGAAATTCCCCGATGCAGCGTAGCGCGGCTGGGATGTTACCCCGTTCGTTCCTGACTGATGGCTATGTGGGGCGGGTAGGGGCTCCACTTGGTTCGTGGACGACATGGGGAGATGTGTCGTCCATAACCATTCGTTCTGTGTCATGGTCTGGCTTCCGCGTATCTCCTCGCTCTCCTTGATAACATACGAGCAGCGAATGTGCTCTCGAGGAAGAAAAGGGAGGCCGACCCGAGATCCGACTTATTCCTGCTGTCTCCGCTTCTGTGTGCCCATAATCGCGTCTCAGCTGCCGCCTTCTTCGAGCTACAATACTTCCATGAACTAGCCCTTATCTGGTCCTTCGCCTCAGGGGATTCTGGCCCATAAGTGGACAAAAATAGTCATAGAAGAGTCTACAGGGCATAGGCTTGTGAATCCCAAGAGTCTTGTACGTCACCTGCACCGCATATCGGTTCCAGGAAGGCTCCAACAAGGGCTTTTTTAGCAAGCATGATACATCGGACGGGTCAAGCATATAGGCATTTGCTGGTAGATAACAAGCTTTTCAATCTATGCACTACCTAGGCCTCTCCCCGTGCTCCTCCGGGATCTAGACACGCACATCCCTCAAGACCAGCTGCCATTACTTCGCACCCCCCGCCCGATTCACAAGCACGCTCTCCCCCGGCCTATCCTCATGACTAGGCGGCACCCACAGCGCCGGGTTGCGCGCAAAGAAATTACTCGCCCGCACCATCACACTGACCGGCTCGGCCGGCATGATCGGGAAGTCCTCGACGCGCGGGAAATGCGTCAGCCCAAACTGCAAGTAGCAGACAATATCCGTGTTATCAATACTCTCGTCCTCCGCCACGCGGTCCACAATCGTGCGGTTGTACGGGTGGTTGTCCTCGCCGTTCGACTGGCAGACATAGTCGCCGGCGGGGAAGATCTCGTAGTCGCGGTACGGCGTCACCCAGAGAGTCTTGCGCGCGAACCCGGCGCGCTTCCAGACCACGCTGCCAGGCTGCGCTAGTAAGCGCGGGCTCTCGCGGCTGACGATCTTGTAGCCCACGGGTTTGTGCGCGACCGGGTGCAGGATGTTCGGGTTGGTGATGTTCCAGGTCCGGCTGGTCTCGTGGCAGTAATCTTGGGCGCCGGCCGTGGCGGTGCGCAGCGGGGTTTGGCGGCAGTAGAAGCCGTTGCCGTAGAAGTTTTCTGGGGAACCAACGGCGGCTTCGCTGGCGACGGCGTCGCATTGTACGACGGTGTTGTTCGGGCCGTCGATCTCGGTGTCGAGGCGCAGGGAGAAGATGTGTTGGTGGTTGTGGGCGGTGACTCGTTCGGCGACCTGTGTGCCGTATGGGCTGGCTGCTTCGCTGGGGTGCAGGCAGTAGGTGTTCAGCATGCCCGTGAGCTTGACTTCGAATTGGTAGGTGCCGTCGAGGTGGAAGATGTGGTAGAGCGCGTATTCGTAGTTGGCGGCGGTGAGGATTTGGGAAATGATGAGCTTGCGGGCGCGGGCGGAGATGACTTTTCCGTCGCGGAAGTCGGTGTGTTTATAGAGCAGGCCGTTGTCTTCTTCGTGGATGCAGATTGCGTTTTGGATCACGGCTGCTTCGCCTTGGGAGGTTGAGACAATCCCATCCAGGTACTGGATGGCGCCCTTGCAGTCACATCCGAGTTTGAGTGAGTTGGTCATGAATCCCGTCCCGTACTCGCCGACATCAAAGGCATGCTTCTTGTGATGTGGCGCAGCTGGCTCGCCGTATGGAACGACCATCTCGGCAATACTGATTCGGTTGAAGAGAGGTCGCTTTCGGTTTTCGTACGGGTCGTCAATGGAAACATCAGAAAGGACAATACCCTCCCGATAGTTGAAGCCAATATGCATGCTGAACCCGCACCATGAAATGACGTTTCCGTTCATGGTGAAAGAAACGCCTTGGGGTTGAGTGATCTCGACCGGCTTAAGGAGGTCATGTTTGTATTGGTCGCTGATAAACTCCGGGAGGTAGTTGTGCTCAGCAATCGGAATCGCCGTTCGTTCTCCGTTGACCCGGCGGATATCCACCGCCAACACCTCTTCTTTTTCCGTGTCGACGGTGACACTGAAGTCCAGAGGATGCGCGTACTGGTTATCGTACCGCGAGCTGCGATAATATGCCAAGCCTTGCTGAAGGCGGGTTTCAAACCCCCACCTATCATCAACACCAATGGCCCAGGCATCCAAGTACAGCCGGGACATATCGGTGATGCCAATCTCCTTGCAAGCTTCGATGACCCGCGGATCAGTACGAGCGATGTTCTCTGTAACATCGAGATCTTCCAAGGTCAAGGTTGGCATGACATCTTTGACCTCCTTCCACCATTCAACCTTGCTCGTCGTGAGGTTGACGAGCACCTCGGCAACATTGCAAGTTCCGGCCTCAAGCACAATGGCAAAGGCTTTTCGATCCGGTCGAGGACCCTTTGAATCGCGGAAGGCAACATACTCCTTTTTGGGCGGTTCCCGCAAGGTGATGGAGTTGAATTTTAGCTTTTTAGGTGCCGCGTCTTGGCGGATGAGTCTGGTTACTTCAGGGAGCTCGTGGATGGAGAGCTGGTCTATGTGATGATTGTGTTAGCATATGAAGCAAGAGTCACGATGGAAATTTGTAGAGATATTTACCTAGAGGATGTTCTGGTCTACTCGAGCCATTGGATTTTGACGAGCAACAACTACTCGCTTGCTCACGATCGGAGGCCTGGCCAGCTATAGAGGTATTCGCCACCATGATCATAGAATAGTTGCAGAGTTGTATGTGAAGAGAATGATGAACATCTAGAAGAAACCTCCCATCCAGGAGAAGACCTCGAACTATTTATTCTTTTCTCTCAGTCAGCTGTCGATCCAGCTAAGTGTTGTGGGAGAGCAGTTGCCGGCTGGACATTCCTAATCTAGACTAGACCGGGCTGCGTACTCCACCCAGAGGAACAACATCCGATCGATGTCGCTGGCTGCTCAGGAGTCAACGGCATTGCATTAATGGTAGGGTCTGGTATTATGTAATTTACTTCGTACCGCCGCCATAATAAAATCACTTTGAACCTTAGTTCTGTGTATTTGCCATCAGCCTTACTAACTCAAGGCCCATCACAATGTTGATTGCAAGAAAGTATAACCGGAGGCCGAGGATCCCACAGCGCATAATATTCTGCTACAACAACAATTCTAAGCTACAAATCAAATTCTCACTTCACACTCAACTTTAAATACAAGGCGACCCCGTTTCGCCGGCCCTTTAAATAAACAACAAATAGAACGGCTCCCCAGGTGCTAAGTTCACATGATACCTCTGGGATCGAACTGCAAGCTCTGCATCTTGGCGTAACTCCCCGCACACGCGATCCGTGAGCGTTTCCCGTAAATAATCATGGGTACCACTAGCAAGTTGATTCCCAGCGACAGACAACCCATCGATGTTATAAAGTTGTGGAGCCCGAGGTTGGTGATCCATGGTGTGAGGACGAAAACAACGATGGTGGCGAGAATGTTGCGCACGAATGCAACGGCAACCAGTGCGTCGCCGAGAATCTGTAAGAGGGTATTAGTCGACTGTATAAGTCTTGAGGACCTGTGGTAGGGTGATTGGGACCACGACAATCACCTACTTCTGTATACGAATCTGACAGGTATGTTAGGGCGTTATCTCCCGCGGCAATCATGGAAAACCCAAAGAACGCGGATCCAACGCAAGGAACAATCCATGGGGCGCCCTAGAACAAAAGATCAGTTCATTATCAGAACGAGTGCAGCAGCAAGGTGCGAAGTGAAGTAGAGACACGTACATTCTCAATGCCATATCCATACACGAAGAGTCCGATCGGAGCCAGCAGCGATGGCAAAAGGGTTAAATACAAACGCATCTCAGGCTCATAGATGCCCTTGTTGCGCCGCGCAAAGAACATAATGGACCAATCGTTCAATGGCCCTCCGTAGATCGATCCCAGGATACTGCCGATGAAGGGAGGGAGCGAGAGGAGTCCGATCTGCGTCGAGTTAAAATTGTAGGGCGGCACACCAAAATAGGTGGGTTGCATTGTCATCAGGATGGAAAACCAGGTCAGAGTTGACCCGTACTGCAATGCTACGTAGGCAACAATTGGAAAGGAGAAGAGCACAATGAAAGGCTGATAAATATGGCGGAAGAAAGTCTTGCTCGATCCGGGGGTTGGGGTCGAGAATGCCAGTCGTTGGCGGTAGGAGTTCATCGGAATAGCATAGTTGATGTGATCACCGGCGTCCCCGTCAGTTGAGGTGTCCATCGCTTCTTCTGGTAAGCTGCTGTCACTCTTTGATTTGGAAGTCTCGGCTTTGTCCGCGGAAATCGTGGGTGTTGGAGACCCGACTATAGTTTGATGATAGGCAAACTTGGTCTCTTCGTAGAAGAAGATGAAGAGGATGGTGTTGATTCCAATGAAGATCACACACCACCAGAATACCCATCGCCATCCCTGCGCGGCATCGATGTAGCCAGCGGCCACTGGGGCAAGAAATGACTGTCGAGGGTGTCAGCAAATGTGATCATCTGCTGCCGCTGCAGGGTTTACTTACACCAATGCTGACCATTAAGAGATAGATACCGTTCATCGTTGCTCTTTCATGGACGAAGAACATATCGGTAACCTATAAACTGGTCAAACCAAGTTCTACCATATGTAATCAGAGTGTAGGCATACCGTCATCTGCACCAGGGTTTCGCTGACAGCTGTTGAAAGACCCATGATCAACTGGGATGCAACCATCTCTCCATATGTCTTCATCTTCGCCTGCCAGATAGACATGCCGAGGGTTATGAGGGTGCTAGTGATATACACCGGGCGCCGTCCATATTTCAACGCGAAAGGGATGAAGATGACACAGCCGACAGACAAGCCAGCGGAGTTTGCCGCGAACTGATTGTTCAACTGCTGAGTCGTCATCCCGAGATCTACCATGAAGTTCACCCAGAGGATAGGTCCGACACTTAGTCTGTGAAGAAAGGGTTAGGATGTTGCTTGAGTGACTAGGTGGCTTGGCATACACTGAGAAGACCATCAAGGCGTAGAACGAAATGATGGCATAGTTGATGAACTTCCTTTTGCTCGACCAGTTCTATCTTGTAAGTTAACTACCATATAAAGTTGAGATAAGAGCTGCGTACCAATGGGTCGTTCGGATTATCTGACGGCGTCGGTTTGGGTTGGGTTGAGTCCGATACTTGAGTGGCCGTTAGATACCTAATCTAGAACTGCTCGAAGTACTGCACCTACCGTCACCAAACACGATCGTTCCCGGAGCAAGTTGAGAGTCATTGTCCGCAGTTGCGGGAGTTCTGAGCCCCCCTTCCATCATCGTACGAAGAACCTCGTCGGCCAGATCGAAAACCAGGAAAGACCTTTCGAATCCGAATTTGCAATCGTCGAGACGCAAAGTTTCCCGATTTAACTTTGAAGGAGAGAAGTCTGAAAAGAGAGACCACTTTACAAGTACTCCGTACGCAGGTACCGGGTCGCTGAGGAGTGCATCTGGGCCTCCCAGCTTAATTAAGCCTGACGCACCCTGCAATCACTTCGTCGCGCCCGTTATCGGGTATCTGGAAGTCAGCTCAATAAACCCTGACATGACTTTACATGTCATGGAATGAAACCTTGCCATGAACGATGATTGGGCCAAAGGAGAAGAAATAAGGGCTGTAAGTATCGATGCTGGCGGTGGGGCTAACTCTTTCGATGTGCAGGGTTCCCGCAATTGGGAGTTGCAGGAGAACCTGGGCTGAGATACCAAGCAAATTCCACCCCCCACTTTACATGGTATCGAGTGCCAGGGGCTATGCGGATCAGCTATGGGATGACTTGGTCTATGCTCATCCCGGCCAGTCCGATAACATGTAGACGAGGATGGATGTGAAAATGCAAATGCCATGAAACCATTTCACTTCGTTTTTCCCTTTCCTCTCATGCCACACATACCTCGCTCTGACCTCCCACTCTCCCCATACTGTTTCGCACTCGCCACTCACGATGGCTAGACTTTTTCAGAATGGTCGCTTCTTTCTCACTCCCGACGACGAGCACAGCACGACATGCACTTTCGCAACTGCTATGCTAGTCGAAAACGGAGTAATCGCCCATATCGGAGGCGAAAACGATCTACCGATTTTGCAGGCAAAGGAGAAGAATGTTTCCGTTATGGATCTGGAGAAGAGGATCGTCCTTCCTGGGTTTGTCGACGGGCATATGCACATCCTCATGCACGGCCAGACGATGGCAAAGTTAGATGTGAAGGATTGCAGGAGTCTTGAACAAATTCAAGATACAGTCAGGGCATACGCTGAGGCGAACCCGACGCTGCCTCGGATTCTAGCACATGGCTGGCAGCAATGCTATACCGACGGACTTGCGTTGGCTACCATGTTGGACGAGGTTGATCCTCGGCCGATATTTATCGATGCATTGGACCTGCATTCCACCTGGTGCAACACCGCCGCGTTGAAAGAGCTGGATGTTGAGGAGGCTGATGACCCCGTGGGCGGCCATATTCATCGAGATGCCAATGGCAAACCATCAGGCCTTCTAAGCGAAGGCGCTGCGGTTCAGTCATGGCATCATATTGCTACGTTGACGACCCTTCAAGAGAAAGTGGAGTTGATGAGGAAGGGGTTGCAGTCGTACTCCGCTCAGGGCTATACCAGTGTGGTGGAGATGGCCATGGATGAGGATTCTTGGGAAGCACTGGAGGCGCTGTGCTCACAGGAAGATATTCACATGAACATCGCAGTCCATTGGCTGATTACGCCTACCAAAGATGAAGCTATTATCCACAAACAAGTCGATCGTGCTATTGCTTTAAAGAAGCAATGTGAGGTACGGGGGATTACAAGATACCGTATCGCTGGAGTCAAGCTAGTTGCCGACGGCGTAGTAGATGCTTGCACCGCGCACGTCTCCCAGCCCTATTCAGACGGGACCCCAAGTGGAGAGCTACAATGGACACCAGAGCTGATGACCGTGGCACTAAAACACGCCGACGCAGCCGGTCTTCAATGTGCGATCCACGCCATCGGCGACGCAGCTATCACGCAAACCATCGATGCCCTGGAAAGCCTAGGCAGCGTAGGAAAGCGCCACCGCATCGAGCATCTCGAGCTAGCATCCCACGAGGATGCCAAAAGACTCGGTGCGCTGGGAATCACCGCGTCAGTCCAACCCGTCCACTCCGACCCCGCCATTCTCCGAGCCTGGCCCAAACTAGTTGGGCACCGCTGCGGAGGAGCGTTCCCGTACATGGAGTTCATGAACCACGGGGCGAGGTTGGCGTTTGGGTCGGACTCGCCCACGGCGTCACATGTTCCTTTTCAAAACCTCTATGTGGCGACGACTAAGTGTTCGCCTACCGAGGTGGATTATGTGACGCCGCCGGCGGTGTTTGAGAGTGCGGTTGTGCCGATGGTGACGGCGGTTTGTGCGGCGACTTATGGATCTGCATATTCGTGTTTTGCAGAGCGGTATAGTGGGAAGCTGGCGAAAGGATATCGTGCGGATTTCGCGGTTATTGATATGGAATGGGATCCGAAGGAGCTTCTCAAGTCGCGTGTGTATCAGACGTGGTATGGAGGGAGCATGGTGTACGATAGTACTAAGGAGTGATGCAATAGGGCTCGGGATCAGGTCTTACATGAAAGAGTGATGGATAAGATAGGCTAACTCAAGAAGCGGTAAAAGAGTGCCACGAAAGGACCAGTCTGCTGGCCAATTTAGAGAAACGCGGGACAGAGGCTCGGGCTACGAGGACATAGTGCAGTCTAATTAATGCGCAATTCAAAGGCGAAATGGTCAACATAGAACATAAGAAATGGCCAATTTGTGTACGATATCGTTGGTCGGAACATAATCCTTTCGATCAAGTATTCGCGCAGTGACTTCAAACAGAAGTTCCCAGTGGTGAACCTGAGGTCACTATGATGATACTATACAGTGGATGGACACACCTAGCTATTTATTTCTTATAGAACCAGACGAACTTTTAACTTGTCACCTGAGATAATCTCCTCCTTTCTCGCCAAAAACTGCGGCATATCCCAAGTACAGCTCACGTACCTTCCAGCCAACCAATCCCTCTTCTCCTGAGTCAAGAAGACAATCGTATCAGCTGCCATTTCCGACTTGTGGGTCAAGTCTGTTCTAATCGTTAGCATTTTTCTGAGTACTTCCGAACCAAATTCGCTCTTCACAAGTCACTCACCAGCAAAGGTATTTTGCGGCATCGCTTCCGCCAGCTTGGTCATAATAGCACCAGGATGCACCGAGTACGCAAGCAGCCCCTTCGGAGCGCCTTCCACCATCAAGAACTCCGTCAATCTCAGCACCGCTAATTTCGACGTGCCATACGCACTGGCTTCGGGCCTAAGATTATGCGCCGCTACCGAATTAACATTTAGAACCGTCTTCAAACCACCCTCAACGTCCAGCAGCACAGGGAGAAAGGCCTTGGTCACGAGATACACCCCGCGAAGGTTCACCTCGAAGGTTCGCCAGTATTCGCTCTCGACTGAATCCACAATGGGCAGCGCATTGGTCATGAACCCTGCATTGTTGACCAGCACGTCCAGCTTGCCGAATGTCTCCGCGACAGCTTGCGCTGCGGCCTGGATCGAGCTGCTGTCACAGACATCAAGGTGTAGTAGCAAAACCTTGGGCGGCGAAGCGTGGCCCGCGGATCGGGCCGCGTCTTGCAGCTCGGTCTCGAGGTTCTCAAAGGACGCGATGTCACCCACTGCGATGCAGGCGGCACCGGCTTTGGCGAAAGATAGTGCCGTCGCTCGGCCGATGCCTCGCGAACCACCTGTGATGAAGATAGACCGGCCTTTGTGGTTTGACTTGGTGGAGTCGATGGCGGGATAGGTGTCGTCGTGGAGAGATTCGGTGAAGTTGGCTCCTGAGATCCCTACATTAGTAGTCACGGGACTAAATAGTGGGCTGCTGCATACCGTTCATGGGCGGAGTGGGAGGGTACGAGAGAGCCATGATGTTTGTTGATGGTCGTCGTACCAGATCAAGGAGTTTGAGGCGATGAAACTTTTTGACACTGGCTGCAGCTGGAAAAACTTGGCTTGGAAGCAGTGGTTGTTAAAGCTTCGAATGGTGGGAGGGAGGCGGAGAAGGGATATCCGAAGGGTTCGGGGTTTACCAGTATTTCCGATTGAAACCGTAATGTATGACTAAAAGCAGAAATCCACAACCACAATGACGATCTGAGGTCCATAGCGAGTAGGCAAATGGCACGAAATGCCGCTCAAGACTTGTAGTGAGGATGCGTAACCGCCAACCCACTCAACTATGCTCACCCAAGCAGATCGGTGTTATCATTTGGCTTCGGTGCTCTGACTGCCATTGGGCATCTCTCGTCTTTGACATGGGCACAAGGAGGGTTAAAGTATGTGCGCTTGAGCTGTCAAATTGATTCCACGAACGTTTTGTGCGTTTTCGTCATTCTAGTGAGCTCCAACGAAGAGTCGCATTCCAAAACTTCTGCCGGGCTGGCATGAACGACCTCGAGACTTGTTCATGAAAGACAGAGTTGGCCTGGTCAAAGCAAGTATGAGCCGAACAATGGTTGATTCTAAATTAGAAGACTGTAAGGTCGTTCTACTTCTGATCGACTTTGGTAAGAACGGGCGGAGCATTGCTTTATTAGGAAACATATAGCACAACTATTCCTCTAAAGGACGGCCGGCACTCGAGGACTAGCCCATTAGACAACTGAACTCTCCAAGATCGTCGGGTTCTTGTGACCAAGTGCAGAAGCCCACGCGGCGCCGTCTTGGAGGGATGGCCTCATCCCGCGTCCCCCAGGGCATAGTTAGTATGCCTATGAATGCTTCATCATAGCTGACCTTTATTTTACCCAACAACAATACTCTAATTTGGTCAGGAAAGTGCGTCGCGAGATCTCGAGCGAGGATGAGAGGCCTGTTATATTTCAGGAAAGCCTCTTCGAACGGAACTAATCTCAGCTTGTTCGTATCAGTAACACCGTCGACGTTATCCATGTATATCGAATGCGTCAAATCATTCATATAAGGCAGCCAATTGCCAAGCTGGGGCTTCTCTTGATCATCTGGTAGCTCTATATCCATCTCCCACGTAGCTAAAAGGCTTTCAAGCGGAAACGAAAAGCCTTGAAAAGTTGGGATATCTCCCGAGAAAGAAATCTTTGCGCGCTTGTGGTATGTCGTGATTTCCAGAGCGTGGAAGAAGTCGGCCGGTACAATCTGGGTGAAATCGAGTCCGGGCCTCTGGAAAGTGTGCCGACGGTTTCTTTTCGCCGGCGTAATGGCGCCAACTTGGAGTCGCCATGCTTGGTCAGCGGCAACCGGATCGACATTGATGAAAGCTTGAGCGAGTGCGGGAGACTTCTTGTTGATTTCTTTGGAGAGCTCAACTTCCAGCTGGGACAGCGTTGGTGCGGAAAGATCATTGCCGATGTTAAGTCCAAAGACTTGCATGATACCTTTAACGCGATCCAGGGGACGTGATGTTTGTCGGTATCTTGCTGCGGCTAGCAACACGACTGGATTTCGTGCATATATTCTATCCAAACCCGCTGTATGAACAATAGTCTTAATGTAGCTGGCAGCATGGGCCCAAGGATTCCCGCAAGCTTCAAGAACCCATTGGAGTGTAGCATATGCGCCGGGGGAGGTGAACACAGGGCGTCTGGTCTTGGAGAGGAGTATCGCAGACTTACGAAGGTACGCCTCTTGTAATGTCCACAGGGACGAGAACCAAGGATCCTGACACATGGTTTCAATTAACCGGGTATCGTTCATCGTAGCAATCCTTGCTTCTTTGGCGTGTGAAATGGCGTCGATTCCTTTTTGTAGGTCTTCCTCGGGGAGCTGATGTAGCCATATGTATGCAGACTGCGCCCGATAGAAAATGCCCACTTGTCTCCCTATCTCCACATTCTTCTCCTCGCTATCATCCCGTTGATCGATACAGGCAACATCAACCCAAACAAAACCGTCCTTTCCAGCAATTCGTTGTAGAAGGTCTCGGAACTCATCAACGCTGAAAGCTTCCTTCGCATCGATCGAAGGGACTCTCCAATCGATGCCTTTGACCTTTAAAGAGCTGGCAGAAGTTTCTCCGTCGAGCTTGAAGCGTCCCCAAGTGTAGGAAACGATGTTGTAAGATGGTTCAACAACCGTTATTCCATCGGGGGAGCGATAACAAGCACTACCGTCCTCTGTCGTGCGTGTGTAGGCAGTCATTGTCTTGGCATGCAGCAGCCTCATAGGCCATACGGTGGTCGATGGGTTCTCTAAATTGAAGGAATCGTCGGGCAACGAAAGATCATATCGAGGGTGGCTTTCGGAATGTCGTTCACGAGAGGTTGCGAATGGGACAGTTCCCAAATCGTCTTGCGTATCTGTTTTTCGTATATCCTTGGATCTATAAAGAGCATTAGCACATAACTTCAACTTTGAGCTTGATACCTGCGATCCATACTCATCCGTAGGCGATAGTATCGACCCCGTTTGATCCTCTTCCGCGTCCTGCTCCTGGGCAGAGCGATAAACAACAACCTTTGCTTTTCCCCTCGCTAGTGGATCAAATGGGTTGGGTCTCTCCATTTCTTTTCAGCTGTTGTTCTTTTCAGGCGTTTGGTTGAGTTGTCGTAGTTTAAACCACGCTATATATGCTATCCCAGGTGTTTGCCGTGAGGCTCCAGCCTCATCAAAGGCGAAGCAAACATGACACATCAAGACAACAAATCAGCGGTCATATGAGCATTCAGTTTGGTCTTCGGGTGGGTGGATGTCTGAGCATTGTGCAGTCTTAGTGTGACATTATCCTTTGCGTGTATTGGCCACGGATAAAAGCTAAGAGAACGGCAGAACTTTCGGTGAGTACAATGAGATTTATCTCCGTGGTTGCATATTGCACCTGCAACTCACGTCTATACTGTGGATACTGCTGTGTAACTCCAACGGCTGCCAACATAGAACGCATTTGCTACCTCGCAGATAATGTGTTACGCTATGCCTGCAGCGGCGTTCGCTCTTCTCCGGCATATTTATTTTGTAGAATCTAACCTCCATTCGATAGAAGAAGTTGAGATGCCACCTACGTATAAAAGCACTGATTTACAAATGCAGGATGATACTGCCATGAAGTTTGGGCAACAGCAAGGATCAAGCCATGATCCAAATGGTCTAGGAACCGAGGCTTTTGTATTGAGGATTTTATGTACAAGATACCATCACCACGCTAAAAAGAAGCCTTATCCTTAACTTAATAACAGATTGATATATACAAGTAACTCACAGTTACACTTGATCAGTGAAGCCGTTCCGGCCGATTTAAACCCAAACTCATTCGCAACGCCTTAACTCCAGATTCTGTGGTATTGTCGCTCCAGTGTATGCATTTGCGCTTCCTTAAACACATAGAATACCTCGTTAATCAATACTTATCACTCTCTAGACTGATCGCTGTCAAACTCATACCCACGGTGCCACTACTTAAAGATAAATGTAGCTTTTGGATCGAGATTCTATGGTCATTGGAGTTGGTCTCATCCGTTCTTGATGACCTAGACGTCATTTTGAAAGACGCTTCAGTTGGGGACGGCGTTGGCGTTGGCGTTTGTTGCTTGTACTCCCTTCTGCTGCCCCTGCTTCTGCTCTGGTTCTGGGTTTCACTGCCGAACACCTTTGGAAATACATTTACGAGCAGAGCACGGGTCGCGGGGAGGCAGGGCACGATTATAGAGACGTATACTTCAATTCCCGTCCAGAAGATTGCATCAACGAAATCCCCTGACACAGATTAGTCTATCGTACAGATGTAGAGAGTTCTAGTGAGACTTACATGTTGGGTTGGTTGTGGCTCTAAATTGAACGAGGTTGGTAATGCGGATGATGGAGGTAATGCAGATACTATAGTCACCCTATCATTAGCTTATATCTCAATATCGAAGTCGTGGCACTTACAATATGCCAAGGCTGAACATGAAAAAAACGCCCAGCTTCTTCTTCATGCTCACCTGGAGCTTAAGTAGCAGTGGTAAAGGAAGCAGTAGAATGGTTAAATCCTGCGCAAGGTTGGCCCCCGCTGCGGCGTAGGTAAGAGCACTCAGGTCTAAGCATTTGCCTTTGCTCTCTCCCTTCCAGCCATCCCAGTTGAATGAAATGGGGGTACATTGAAAGAGAATAAGTAGCTCAATGAGCACCATGTTGACAACACACCACATAATGACGATATAGCAGGTGACCCGGAATTTTGGAGATGGGAATATTCTGAGGTAAAAGATGACAATCGAGATCTTGCAAAGCCCTAGGATGGGTATGTAGAGCAGTTCGCCGAAGAAGAAAATCTAAAACTGTTAGAGATATATCAGGAGAGTAAGAGTGTTGGCTATGACATACCCTGAGAGCTTTCGTCAGGTTGTCTGGTCCAATATCCCAGATTTTCTTGCCAAATCCATATACTCCAGCTGAAGAAATTAGCAATGAGCTCCGCCAACAAGTCGCATTTACTTACAAAGGACTCCTAGGCATCCGAACGGGATTGCAAGAATCTGTACCACCATTTTGGTCAGCGGGATCATCACCTTTGAAGAATAATACATACCGCCGCAGCAATCAAAGTATAATCCTCAGCCTTCAACCCCCCCTCCAAATTCCAACGCGCAAACAAGCGCACGCCCACCAGCAGCAAGGCAAGACCCAGCAGAGGAATCGAGCTAATAACATGACTCTGTCTCGATTCCACCGGCACGCCGCATGACAAACTCGAGATGTTGGCCACCTGGAGGCTTTCAATGACCGTGCAGTTCTGCGACACGCAGAGAGCCGCGGCCGCTGTAATCTCCGGGTTGGTACATATACAGGTCTGGTTCGACAGCCCGCACACGGACGCTGGGAGGATTGCTAAAAGGCATTTGAAGCCGCAGGATGGGAGCTCCCCGGCGTACTGCGTCAGATCTGCCTGTACGCGCGTGAAACATGCTAGGAGCACGAAGAGTAATATTGAGATGAACTTCATGGTCGATGATGATGAGTGCTGGCCGCTATAGAGCGCTGGGACCCCTGCTCTTATTATACAGGAGACAATGACTCTTGCGCATGGTGCACTAGTTGAGTTGAGTGCTGTCAGGGTATCGGCCGTGTGGAGTACAGACGATGACCTGTGGTACATAACTAGCGGGCTAAATATACACAGAAGGGGTGCTTCGTCCAATCCCTAGATTACCTTAGCTGAACAAGCTCAAGGCTGCTTGCTTCCATGCATACCGAAGTTACCCCTAGCACGTGGGAATAGTATGATGCGGGACGGCTTAGTGTGGTTGTCTGTACCAAGATGCTGGGAACGACTCATGAGCCTGTGCACTGGTTGTGTCATCACTCACCACATCACAACAACTGGTAACAAACAGTTGCCAAGGGCGTTGTGGAAGCCTCTCCTCCACGCAGAATATGCGTTACATTGTCCAAAGAATGATAGTCATTCAATAGTGCCCCTCGTCTCCTAATACCATCCCCCAGATAGCCTAGCTAACGGCTAAACAGCCCGTGCACGATCGTGCCACAGCAGTGCCCCTGAGTTCTAGCTTGATCCGGCACTCGGAATGCCTTCCCCTTCTCCCGCGAGCGATCTAGATCCGGCGATACACGACTCTTTCCCGCGGCCGTAGAATTTCGACAATCTTGGCCACCTGCAATGATGACGATAGCAGATATCAATATGGACAGCAAGCTTCACAAAGTGGCATGAATTGGCCAAGCGCTGTTTACGGTGAGAAAGTCTGGGCACACTAAATTCCCATGTTGGATTGTGATCTCTGCAGATTCTCTTAGGGGTGCTAGCACTTGTGAGAGGGTTATAGAGGGCTAATCCTAATACTTAAGGATTCGAATACTTCCATTCCGTACAGCTTTAAACTATAGGGGGAGACATTTTTTGGGCTCAACTTTCGTATTGCATCAAATATGACAATGTACCTCTTTTGGGTTATGTAAGCACTGCATCATACACTCTTTTTCTTAGGTCGTGATTTGAATCAAAGTTTATCATACGGAAATCTTCTACTTCAATGCAGGAATGCTTATTAATTATTAATGCTTTTGTCTGTTCAGCTGCTTCTAATTCTCGCGCCTTCCCCCTCAAATAGCACCACCAGCCTTACTAGCCCCCGGGTATATATTCTTCCACGACTTGAGAAGGTCCGTCCCCCCACCCGTCGCCGTAGTGAGCTGGGGGCAATTCAGTGACAAGACGCTGGCTCCCACGAGGTTCGTGATCACCGACAACGGCGCTGTAACCGTCGCATACACACTGTGAAGAAGAGCCGGGGACGCCTCTATAAGCACCTCGAGCGCTAGGCAGACCAAATTGTTGGACTGCAGCAGGTTTTTCGCATTCAGAACACCACCGGTGATATTGTTCACATCGATGCCCACAAAGGAATTGACGCGGCCGGTATTGCCTCCAGCGCTGGGACTTGTCAGTTGTGATATTGATTTAGAGGGAGGATAAGACACACCTTGTAAGGAAGGGATATTGCGCTCCCCAGATAGTTAAATCGAGGCTGACTTCAGCAATGCCGTATCCAGTAGGTCGCTTATACCAATTTGGTGGGATGCGCTCTTGCCCTGGCTGAGCAACAAAAGAGCCTTCAGGGCCGGTAACCCCAAAAAACGACTTCAATGTTTCTTTGGCTGTAACTAGCATTAGCATATAAGTACTCGGACGAATAAAACACCTTACATAGTTTTCCATTGGGGTAATCCGCAGTGTAGTTTGAATAGAGACGGCTGATAAAACAATATGCGGCATTACGAAGAACAGTTCCCGTAAGAGGACCGTACCAGAAGTACGGATTCGTGTTCAAGCTGCGGTTGTAGCGATTCACGTTATGCTGCAAGATGACATCCATGCTGTAGTTTGGATCCGTGGCATTGACCTGGAGGTTGTAGAGATCCAAAAAACTCGAAAGTTCCAAGTCGGCGTTGTTCCCGGTTACGTACATGTCACCTCGCGTTGCTGAGGCATCGTTTTCATACTGGCCGTGAGTGCCGTCGAGGCCGACAGGTTGGGCTGAAACATGTCAGATTTATCACAAATGAAGTCGGCAGGCTGGCTAACCTAGCAAACCCCCAAGATTTCCAAGTAGACCTTGAGAGTTGGGGGTACTTCCTCCCATCGAAAAGCTTGGGTTCAGCGAAACCAAGTTTCCGGCGAAGGCAGTTCCAATATTCGCAAGCAAAAGACCGAGGTCGATTTGCATGTTGAATACTAGGAGGTAGTTAGTATGGAGTCTATTGCTCAGAGTTGAAGCTAAACCTACCATCTTGGACAGCAGTTGCATATTGAAGCAGCTAGTAATTCGTCAATTAACGTCCATAATAGACTATTGAGTATAACAAAACACATACGCTTGCCACACCATTGTGCGGGAGATATCCATGGTTGGCCAAGACGTTCAATCCAGGACAAGGCCCTCTGACATCTCCAGCACCCGGAGGAACAAAAGCATGTACGCCGGAGACTAAGAGAAGGTTAGTTGATGACAATATATCGAGAGTGACGTAGTAAATACCAGAAATTGGTTGTGCACTGAAATTAGTTATCGCATCTCGTTGCACAGGCTGCTCCAATGCAGCAGACCTTGCGCGAAGTTCTTCCTGGGTGCCCGCATCCAATTGGCTCTCGGCAAGTCGTGCGAGATGCTCCAGGCTTGGGAAGGCATGTCCTTGAGCTGCAAAGAGTACTAACGCCGCAAGGCTTAGGACTTGCATTTCTCGGATTCAAATGAGCGATGTGAAGTGAGTGACGTGAAGTAAGTGACGTGAAGTGAATGACGTGAAATGAGTGACGTGAAATGAGTGGCGGGAAAAGAAGACGACGTCGAAAACCAAACAAATATGAAGTCGCTGATGGAATAGGCTTATATGACTTGAAGCCGCTACCACAACTGCCATTCCTCCTCCTCTTGAATCATGCAGTAATCACTAGTACCAGTATTGATTAGCCAATATCGTCGCACGCCCCCATAGTTGACCCTATTGGCTGTCACCGTGGTCCTAGGGCGTCCCCAACCTGTGGAAACGTGATGAAGGACAGCAACGGAGGCAGGCTGGTGCAGAACCAGCTCTGTTAACTAGCCCTCTAGCCGAAATTCGAGTCGCTCGAGGCTCTTTGCGTAGCGTCTAGAGCAGTCATGTCGGCGCCCCAAGAACGGAAAGGCGCTGATGGATCCGGATGCGTGATTCCGGCCGGCTGCGAAATAGGGTTAGGATTAGCTGCAGGTACAGTACAGGAGAATCCACATGGACCGACGAATTCTGCTCAAGAGCATGAGGTTGACCTACGATAGATACCTCGAGCTGCTCTGGCTATCCATTATCGCCACCAATAACTTTGATTTGCTAAGCAAGGTTATGAAGACGAGAGATCTGATCGTTAAGTTCCCTGCTATCTAATATTATCTATTCATTTAGTTTTCTGTACGTGATATGGTACAGTAGATGTCTGATTCAAGTCTAAACGCTTGGTCTTCGAAGTCTCGCTGCGGATGTGGCCTCGATCTCCTCTTACCAGGGTCGGTGGCTGCAGCGACCCAACTCGTGAAAGAGAGTGCCTACCAAGCTTTTCTGCGGGACGATCTCAGGGTAGCCTGGCGTGCCTAACCAGTCTGAGCCGCCCACCAACCCTAAGCAGATCTACCATTCCAAGCCAGTTCCTTCTAGGCTCATAGTCAACGCGGCAGCCAATCAGAGGCACCGGAATCAATTTCCCTTTCATGAATCGTACTCATCTGAGAACGGACTGGGATTCAAGTGCGGAAGGATTTGGCGGACGAGCCGGCGGGTTTGGTTAATTGCGAACGGTATCTACACAGGCACAGGGTGCGCTGACCTGCTTTATAGAGCAAATTGCCTGCTGCATTCTCCTAGAGAGACCCGAACCAAATTCGTCGGGGTCCTTTCGACTGCGATTGCCCCAGCTGAGCTGTTCCCCGCAATAAAAATGTCCTTTATCAGATATTGTTGGTAAAGTGTAATTGCTTCCGTCCGCCTCGGGAGGTCCCTTGACATAAAGGGTCCATCAAATATAAGTATTGCAGGGCCTTGCTGTGCGGCTGCGCAAGCAGGCTTCCCGGGATCTTTTGCTTGTTATTTCTTTGGTTGCCAAGATGTGGACTCCGCTGCACTGGTTGACTTTCGCTGCTGTTTTGTATTGTGTGTCGGCTTTGTACTGCTCCCATTTCCTTCACTGGTCCAACCAACGGAGTTGTAAAGTTTCCTAATATTTGATAGTTCTTTTCCACGTCATTCCCACCCTAAGCGTGCTATCAACAGATCATCATTGCTACCGACGAGCAAAACATCGCTACCAACCAGCAGAATAACATCGCTACCGACCAGCAGAAAACCCTCGCCATTGATCAGCCGAACAACATCGAAACCTACCAGCAAAACCACAGCGCTCCCGACCAAAAGAACCGTTCTACCAACCTACGATTACATAGTCGTTGGTTCCGGCCCGGGTGGCGGACCCGTAGCAGCCAATCTCGCCATCGCCGGCTACAAAGTCCTACTCATCGATGCAGGAGACGATCATGGCACGACGTACGAATATCAAGTCCCGGCATTACAGCTTCAGTCCACCGAGGATGACCGCACCAAATGGGATTACTTCGTCAACCACTATTCCAACCTGACGCGCGCGAAGAAGGATTCAAAAATGACCTATCGATTGCCCGACGGGACCAAATATGTCGGGCAGAACCCTCCCGCCGGCGCCACTCCGCTGGGGATTCTGTATCCACGAGCCGGCGCTTTGGGGGGCTGCGCGGCGCACAATGCCCTCATCACTATATACCCGCATGACAGCGACTGGACGAACATCCAAACCATTACGGGGGATGCCTCGTGGAGCCCCACCAACATGAGAAACTACTTCACCAAAGTGGAACGCTGTGGATATCTGCCCAACGGTGCCGCAGGGCATGGCTTCTCTGGCTGGCTTGGAACCGAGCTAACAGACTTATCCCTCGTGGTCAAAGACCCGAAACTGCTCTCTGTGATCTTGTCGGGTGCGACCGCGATGGGTAAGAATGTGCTTGGGCTGTTGGTCAACACGGTGTTAGGGTTGGCGGGGGTTTTGATACAGGATATCAACGCCCCGGGCCAATCCAGCATCCCGGGGGTGTATCAAGTCCCACTGGCCGCGAGTGGCGGGGCGAGGAACAGCCCCCGGGAGTTCATCCTCCGCACCGCCAATGCCGTGAATGCGGACGGCTCGAAAAAGTATCACCTTGATATCCAACTCAACACGCTCGTCACGAAGGTTCGGTTTGTTCAGAATGGAAGCACGCCCGTGGCGGTGGGCGTGGACTTTCTCCAGGGCCAGAGCCTCTATCGAGCTGATCCTCGATCGGCCTCGGCCACAGCATCGGGATCGGGAAGCGTCAACGCCACCCGCGAAGTCATTCTCTCCGCGGGGGCGTTCAATACGCCGCAGCTTCTCAAGCTCAGTGGCATCGGTCCCGCGGCCGAGCTCACAAAGTGGAATATTCCCGTGCTGGTGAATCTTCCCGGAGTAGGAACGAATCTTCAAGATCGGTACGAAACCACGGTCATCAGCAAGTCCACCAGCGACTTCATTGTCACCAAAGACTGCACGTTCCTATCGAAACTCCCCGACCCATGCCTCACACAGTGGGTGAATGGAAACACCGCATCCGCCAAAGGAATCTATGCCTCGAGTGGTGTCGCCGTGGCTGTAGTGATGAAGACCTCCGTGGCAGAAGGCGAGCCCGATGTCCTCGTGTCCGGCGCGCCAGTCCAATTCACCGGCTACTACCCGGGGTACTCAAAAACGGCCGAAGTCGATGCCCGGCATTGGGTCTGGATCACGCTCAAAGGGCACTCTCGGAACAACGCCGGGCGCGTGACTCTACGGTCCGCCAACCCGCTCGACACACCCGTGATCAACTTCAACTACTTCGACTCGGGCGTCACGGCGAACGACGCGGCGGCCAAGGACCTCCAAGCGGTCTACGAGGGCATGCAATTCTCCCGCGCGGCGTTCCAAGACCTGGTTCCCCTTGATGGCAGCTTCAGCGAGAACTGGCCCGGCACGAATATTAGCTCCGAGGCGAATCTGAAGCAGTTTATTCAGGATGAGGCATGGGGTCATCATGCTTCGTGCACGTGTCCCATTGGGGCTGATAATGACCCGATGGCCGTGTTGGATTCTAGCTTCCGGGTCCGAGGCACCCAGGGGCTGCGGGTGGTGGATGCAAGTGTGTTCCCTAAGATCCCGGGGTTCTATATCTCGTTACCAGTCTATATAATATCGCAGAAGGCGAGTGAAGTAATTATTGCCGATGCTGTAAAGGCAGGATAAACGTAACTTTTAATACAATAATATCTGATAACTTACCTATAACGTGCATGTATGACGAATATACTAAACAAGCAAATATACTAAAACGTTTAACCCTTGTACTCCAAACTATAAGCTACTTGATAGTATTACTAAGGTAGTAAAAGAGGTAAATAAGGGATTTAAGTTAAAACTAGTTATTCTAGGTTAGTCGTAGGCTAATTACTAGCGACCTAAGTACTTTGTAAGTCTCTAATACTCAAGAGAGTATAAATAGTTATAAGCTAGTAAGGAAAGTCGTTTAAGTTACCTAGTAAGTATTAGATTCTATAGTAAACAAGGGATATAATATCAAACTTAATATAGGACTTTTAAAGGTAATTAATTTCTTCCTATTAGCCCTAAGTTATGGATAGCTACCCCTGTGAAAGTCTCTCGCTGACCTGCTTCGTTCTGCGACAGGTGTTTTGTTTGCACTAGTAGCGCCTCAGCCTCTTTTCGTCGTCCCTGGCTCCAGAGCGTCGATGCTAAATTTGTCGTATAAGTTATTGTAACCGGATGCTCCGTCCCGAGTATTTCTTTGCTTATCTCTATCGCCTCTAAGAATAATTTCTCCGCCTCTTCCCATCGCCCCTGATTCCACAATGTCGACCCCAGATTGGCCATAGCAGCTGTGGTGTCGGGATGCTTCTTCTCTAAAATTCTTATTCTCATGTCTAAAACTTCCCTCTCTAACGTTTCTGCGTCTTTGAAACATCCCTGGGCCCGGAGCGTAAATGCCAGGTTGGCCATACTAGTTACCGTGAACAAGTGGTCAACTCCCAGCTCCACCCCGCTGTTCAACACACCCCCACGCAGTTCCAGAACCTTTCGAAATATCACTTCGGCTTCGTTCCATTGCCCTTGGATCCTAGCCATCGATGCTCGATTGCTCATACTAACGAGTGTGTCGTAGTGTCTCTCCCCTAGTACCCTCTTTCTCGTCTCTATGATTTGCTCAACGAGCTCCATGGCTTTCTTCCGGCGTCCCTGGCTCCAAAATATCGATGATAGGTTTGTCAGGCTATCCAATGTATCTGCATGTTCTCCCATCGTTCTTAGTCGTGTCTCAGCAACCTGTAGCTCGAGCGCTTCGGCCTCCTTCCAACGCCCCTGATTCAAAACGATCGAAGCGAGATTTGCCATGCTATCTAACGTGTCTGGATGCTCTCCATCAGCTTCTAGCCTTAACTCCATCACTTGTGTCTCTATTATTTCTGCCTCTTCCCATCTTCCTTCATCACAATATATTGAAGAAAGGGAAGCTAAGAGTAACGCGACTTCTACGGTTGACCCAGTGACTGATTTTAAATCCCCGATTTCCCTACGAAGCCAGTGCTCGTCTCCATGAGTTTTTTTGATTTTTCTTTGACTCATAGATCGAGCGTGCTTGATATGGCCTATCCCTTCCAGCTTTTTGTAAAGCGAAGCTTGGTATCCCTGGGTTTCCGAAACTCTCATTTGATTGATTGTGTTATTTAAGTCCTCTTCGCTTCTTCCGCTTATCAGGAGCATATGTGCAGACAATTCGTCGTTCTTAGGGACCCCAAAACCAATTTCATAACAGAGTGCTAGCTGAAATGCAGTTTTCTCGGGTGCAACTCCATCTTGAGACCTATCCTCTAAACATTTGAAGATGTGGCAACGGACTTGGTAGTGGGCCTCATATAGTTGTCGTATAGACAAGATAATCTTGTATCGTTAGCCCACGCCTCTAATTGCGAAATATATTACCTCAAAGTCATTACCCAGATCTTCTTGATCTACTCTATCTTGTAGAGGATATTCCCTTTAGGCTATTGATCAGAGTCAATTTGATTAACAGGACAAGGATACACTAACTTTTGCTGTGTCAATAGACTGAAACTTTGCTGGAAATCAATTTCTCGTTCAGCCGGATTAGACCTCAAATTGGATACCAGAAACTGAATCAACACCTCTTTTGTGTTCTGTTCCAACGAATTGTCATTCGTAAGGAGCTGTTCTGCTAAGAGTGCTAATTTGTCATCCTCTTTCAAGCGGCTTAGAGTGTACTCGGAACGGTCAAATCCACTTGCAATGCCGAAGTCTTCCATCCAAGTGGCGTTTTTTGAATATGCAATACCACTGGAAAAGTCAAATAAGAACCAAATGCATAGCAAACTGAAAGAATATAAATCCATCTTCACAGCCTCAGATAATCTACAGCCACGGTGGTGGAACTCCGGGGCCGTCCAAGGATAAGAGGTCGCTAAATAGATGAGTTCCGTGTCAGCGACGACCCGAGCCGAAAAGTCAAAGTTAATGACTCTGGCAGTAAGTATCCCTAACTCGTCTCTATAAATCAGGACATTTTGAGGCTTGATGTCTCCAAGAACAAAGCCTAAAATTGTTTATCAAATATCCCAAAGAATCTAATTGCCCAACCATATACTTACGACTAGAATGCAAATCTTTAATCGCTGTACCGATATCCACACATATTTTAAGTCGTTCTTGGATATTTAAGTTTCTCCCTGCGGCTGAGCTGGCGAAGAGAGCCAAGTCTCCAAACCCGGATTTCTCAAAAACAAAAGCGGGCCAGATGTTACCGTCACTTAAGACATCCCAAGAAATCCCTTGTAGCTGGGTAATGTTTGGGTGATTTCGGATTGAGGGGTGGCCAAGTACTGCGACCTCACTAGTAAGTGATCTGAAAGCTTCCTGGGCTTCGCTGCGGGTGCGTTTGAAGATGAGGCTGGTAGTCTCGTTGACTGAGATTTGCCTCATTTCATAAGTGTCCATGGCTACGACACCCTCTATATCACTGTAGATCACCGGTATGAAATCAATATGTAGCTTTTGAGCCAGCGCTAGAAAGCTGATAAAGTCGTAACGAGTAGGTGTTTCGAAGATCGCGCTCTCAAAACTACTGAATGACAGAAGACTGTGGATAGATGCATGATCCCATTGGTCGTTGACGGCTGCCATAGCTTTATGGCTCGTTGAACACATCGAGTTGATAATGGGCACATATTTATACCTTACCTTCCTTGTACTGTATGCCCAGTATATAAATTACAGCTAGACAGCGTACACGACATCACTGAGCCTTGAACCTTGTCAAGTCACGTGTACTATACGCCACTCTTCTTAAATTCATCGAACTGCTTGGACGGATGTATGCGGTCGACACTACTCAAGGAGTCAGTCACCTATAGATATATAATCATGAATGCTAGCCACCATTAACCCTATTATCACCCTCAATTCACTCTACAGAGCTATACCGTCACTGCTCCCACTGCTAGGTGTTGACTTTCCGACAAATATCCTAAATCCTTGACGACTTTTCAAACCTTGCCGATATTAGAAGACAGTACATCATTGAGATTATAGAGAATATGGTATCCACAGTTGCTGTTGACCACAGAAACCACCAAGTGGACAGGTATTCGGTTGAATCATCTCCGGTATCTGTGGAACAACACGTAAATTCTGTTGCGAAGACAGGACAGGATGATAGAAGGATCCTCTGCAAGACCTGCGACAGACCAAATTTCACACGCTTATTTCGTTCTGAAGCCTTGTTTAAGAGTACCAGCAGTCAAAGCGTGGAGGCCCGGGGCCCCCCATTGTTCATATGGAACTTCGAGAAAGTTAGAACAAACACATCATGTTCCTTCTGCGGGATGCTTTACGACATAGTGATCAAGAACTTGAAAGAAGAGCAGATTAAGCTACTTTCGTCCTTATGGGGGAGCATAGTATATTCGGACAGTAGTCTATATACACATGCAGCGATTGATATCGAATTCCGATTACAAGACAGAAGCGTTATTAACGGGCCACGTATCTTACCGCATAATGATAGTAACGACAACGATCCATGGAATGGTCGTTCTATGAATACCATCCATATTGATCAGAAGCTGGTGAGAAGCTGGCTTGAGTTGTGTGAGAGCCAGCACGGAAATTACTGTACCGCAAGCGGTTGGGAGTTTCCCTTTAAACTTCTCGTCATCGATGTTAAACGCGGCTGCGTAGTCGAGGCGCCTCAAAACTGTCGCTATCTAGCTTTGAGTTATGTCTGGGGCTCATTGAAGCAGCCACTGCTGACAACGAAGACCTACTCAGAACTCAGAACTGACGGCGGTATCAGTAATAATCAGCACATACCAAGAACGATCAAGGATGCCATGCTGCTTTGTACTCTTCTCGGAGAGTGCTATCTTTGGGTTGATTCCTTGTGCATTGTCCAGGATGATGACGAGATAAAGCGAGTCCAGATCAGCAACATGAACTTGGTGTATAGCAGCTCGGTGATGACTATAGTTGCCGCAGTAGGATCCGACTCTAACGCAGGACTAGCAGGCCTAGTACAAAGTTCTGAGCCGAGAGCCACACAGCAGTCTTATGGGAATATCGGCAGCCAACGACTCGTCACGGCGAGTGGCAACATAGTAGATACAGTTTTGAAGTCATATTGGAACAGCCGAGGGTGGACCTTGCAAGAAAGATTGTTATCCAAAAGGCTACTTGTATTCTCTGATTGCCAAGTATTCTTTTGCTGCAATCAAGCTCTTTGGCGTGAAGATATGTGCTTGGAGTTCTGTCCGCCAAGTGATGAATCTTCAAACCAAAGAGATAGAATGTTGCCAATCCTTGGAGACAGCAAACAGGTGTTTAAAGTGCTGAAATCGGAAAAGCAGACCTGGGCACTTGCTTTGTCCACTTATGTCTCCTACATCTATGTTGTGGAGGACTATACCAAGCGAAATTTATCCCACGCACAAGATGTGCTGAACGCTTTCACAGGAATTGCAGCAGCTTTTAGCAAGGCACTTGGCGGCTTTCATTGGGGATTACCACTCGAATATATCTCGCTTTCATTGCTGTTTGACTATCGATCAAGAACGGTGCAGTCGGGAACTTCTCCCGGTTCCCAAAAGTCGAATTCCCTTCGACGTAAAGATTTCCCAAGCTGGTCTTGGGTCGGTTGGTCCTGTGGACAAGTCGACTACCAGCGCGCATCGGAACTTGTTCAACAGTTCAATCACCCCGCTGACTATTCAGATGATCTAGACGAGCTGGAAGGATTTCAAGGGCCACCAACGAGGTCTGTGCTGGCGGGCCCAGAGTGGCTCTGCCTCGATGGCACGACGATAAGGAGTCTTGCCACCGGGGTCCAAGACTCTACTTTACTGGACCTGCCTTCCAAATTACAGGAACAATGGGCACCTCAGGCAGTCAGCTGGTCAGACGTGCCATTTTTTCAACAACACAACTTTCAACCCACGCATTTACTACTTTGCTGGACTGGCGTCGTGTCAGCTTTCACAGATTCTCGGTACATTAATCTGAAAGTAGTGGATCCGACTCAAGGACGGAGTAATTTGTGGATTGAAAACATATGGGTGGGCGTGCTCCCTAATACCATGGAGATTATAGCCGTTGGTTATAGCACTGTAAACTCTCTTGTGTTTCTAATGCTTGTCCACTGGGTGGATGGAATTGCGTATAGGTTGAAGATAGTAGATTGGCCTATGCACATAGACGACTGGATCTTAGAAAATCCGAGACGGAAACTCATTGTACTAGGATAGTACTAGAGAGAAAACCTTCGTGTTGAGTACTCCTAGAAATTAGACTACAATTGCTTGGGCCTTCTATGGGCAAGACGAAGATGAAGTTTAGTAACATCTAACAAACAACCCTATAACTATACTCTTTGTATTCTTTTCACTTTCGACGTAACGTGCACCACAAGCGAGTGGCCCGGCTGAAGACACGCCAAAAGTCACGATTTTTACATGTCTATATATCTACTAAACCTTAATCAAAAATACTTGAAACTCTCACTATTATCTTTCTATATGATATATAAGTAAAGTCCTGAATCTTAGGTTTATATAGCTTATAGTTAATAAGATATAGAATTTGGGGTCCAAATAATCCTTGTAGTTTGCTTTCTTCTTAATACCTTCATCTCTATAATTCTCAAATATCTGAAACTTAAGAATACTCTACCATATACGATAAAGAATAGAATAGATAATTTTTAAGTGTTTTACTTACGATTTGATAGAGATATAGATATGTACAAATCGTGATTTTTGGTGTAAAATCAGCTGTACCACTCGCTTGTGTGTACCATCCGCTGTGGTGTACATTAAAGATTCCTCTATAATAAAGTCAAGTATAATTTTACCTGGTGCCTTTTAGGTACAGGTAATAATATTAACTCATTATAAGGTTAGTATTACTTTACCTTAAAAGTTATCTAGATGTATTCTTATATATCTCCTATTACTTGGCATGTTCGTCATGTGACACGGGAACGGAACGTAACCATTCTGTGTTTTAAGCTCCGTTCCGTTGGAGAAGCCAACTTTGACCCGAATTCGGCTTACTGTATTTGCCTGTTCATCCAGTCTCGGGCAAAATACGCTCCGCATTGATCAGCTATTTCGCCATGGGGATACAATCAAAACGAATCCAGAGGAATGTAATAATAGATATATGTATATATATGCTTCACTGCTGTGCTTGTCTCGATCAATTCCACCTCCCATCACTTCCAGTATACTCACTACATCCAGCTCATCACAATTTATTACAAGTCCTCCTAAGCTATCTACTTACTTATACGTGCCTGCATTATATCAAATCTGCCATGGCAAAATTCAACCCTATACACGATATCCCCAGCCTAGCTGGGAAAGTCTGCCTAGTCACCGGCGGCAATTCAGGACTCGGCGAAGCCACCATCGCCGCTCTCGCCCAGCACAACCCCCAAAAAGTCTACCTCGCCGCCCGCTCCAAGTCCAAGGCCGAAGCAGCCATGCAGCGCATCAAAGCCTCGTCCCCAGCAGCTCGCTCCGCCAACATCGAGTTTCTCGAGATGGATCTCTCGAGCTTCGCATCCATCAAAGCCGCCGCCGCACGCGTGAACCGCGAAACCCCCCGCCTGGACACCGTCCACCTCAACGGCGGCCTCGCCATGGTTCCCCACGGGACCACCAAAGAAGGCTACGAGCTCCAATTCGGCACCAACTTCCTCGGCCACGCGCTGCTCACCCAGCTCCTCCTGCCTAAGCTCCTCGAGACAGCCGCGCTGCCGGGGTCAGACGTGCGCGTGGTGTCCATCTCCTCGGCGACGCACAAGGTGTTTGCGCCGAAGGAAGGTATCGTTTTCGACCAGCTGCATAGCCCGATGGAGAAGTTCGGTGGTCCGGCGCTTTACGCGCAGTCGATGCTCGCCAAGATCGTCTTTGCGCGCGAGCTCGCGAAGCGATACCCGCAGATTGTGTTCGCGTCGGTGCACCCGGGGGGCGTCAAGTCGAACGCGTATTCCGGCGACAAGAATGTGAACTGGTTTTTCATGAATCTGGTTCTGCGGCCCATGGTTGCGCTGCATGGGGTTTCGACGGAAGAGGGCGCCAAGACGCAGCTGTGGTGCAGCTTTAGTAAGGATGTTGTGAGTGGCACGTATTACGAGCCTATTGGTTTGACCGGCAAGGAGAGCGCTCTTTCGAAGGATAGTCAACTCAGATCGAAGTTGTGGTCTTGGACGGATAAGGAGCTTCTCGCTGCGGGGGAACCAGGCTGGCCAAAGGCTTAGATCGGTTGGACTGAGCGTGCGATGGCCTTCCTGAATGTTCGTTACGATATACCAGCTCCCGACTGTGTCAGTACATAGCTTTTCCTCGTGTCTTAGGCGTTTCCTTTATCTCAAATCTATATAATTGCATTGTATCTAAGTTAGCACTCGTGATGAATTAATGGACAATTTTGCGGTTCACCGTCTTTCTCTTCTCAGTGTCGGTGAGCGCAATAAAGAATACACAGTAAATGATAACCCTAGCCCAAAAATGATCTCACCTAGAGACTAAGAAAATTTGAAGGTCAACAAACGTATGTTAAAACTGAATATATTACATCGCTAGTCTTTGGCCCAAGCAAAACGGGTCTCGGAAATGTGACGTCTAGTCATCAGTTGCCGTGCTGCAATAAGCTTCTTGATTAGATTCCCTTGTCAAGGTGCAAGCAAACTCGAGGAAGATGTTTCTGTGGTTCTGCTTCAATGTATTCTCCACTAACATTTAATCTCCACCTTCACCGAAGCAGTCTTGGCCAAAGAGATATCTGTGGGAATGTTGCGGACGAAACAAAACCCACGTTATCCGTTGGGTCGTCCGGGACTGGTGACGAAACTCCATCACCAGTCAGGGAAACAGCCGGTTCCGTAGTTCTACTTGCTCTTCCCCGTGCTGATACTTCTGATGGTGCGAGGGCTTGTTCTGCCACACCTAGTGGAGCTTCTCTTCCTGGTCTTTCATCCGGCCTGTTTCCTCGTCCTGTGATATCAGACATAGCGTTGATATCTAAAGCCGTATGCCTCCCTCTTTGCTGGGTCACATCCAGATTTTGATGCATTTGTTTCGAGGTTGCGATACCTATATTAACACGATTGTCAACCTCCTCATCCTTGTCTTTCTCCCTTCCATCCTTCAAAAGTGATATGATCCGTTTTGAATGCTCCACCATGCGGTCAAATGGGTGTTTCATCGGCTCTGACAACCTTGCTGGAGGAGCTGGTAGAAGTTCTATATCTTCGTCTTCATTATAGACTCGAGAGCTCGGTGACGTGTCAGCTATATTTGCCTCGACAGCCAGTCTTCTCAGGTCCTCCATCTGCTCTTCCGACAGCGTATTGCCCAACGCTAGGTAGTCTCTGACCGCGATCAATTTCCATTCTGGTACTCTTTGTAGCATAATCAACCGTTCGCACAATTCCAAGCAATAAGTCATGTCAAAAGAGGCCATGTAAGTCAGGTTTAAGTAGACATCCACGTGGCTCAAACGGTTACTAATAAAGCTTGTGATAGAATTTAGGCAGTTGTTAAGGAGTTCGAGGCAGATCTTGGTGCTCGCCTGTTGCGTTTCGATGGTATTAAAAAAGTCGCTAAATATTTCCTGTCCGCGAAGATCCATTGTGCGGTCATGGTCAAGAATTGGCTGGAAGGATGGATCTGAGATAGCGACTTTGTAGAGCATCATTTCCATCACGTGAAAATGGGCTTGTATAAATCCTATCATTTTATTATGGTTAGTACTGATTTTGGAATAAGGTACAAGGAACGGTGAGGTTATGACTTACGGTCAAGCCCTAGTTCTAGGGACAAAGACTCCCTCAGGTTGTCAATTTGTTTCTGGAACCCAACCACTACGATATCGAGATTCCCGACTCCTTGCCGGGTCATTTCTCGCGAGGTTCTGAATAGCAGAATGCGTTGCGTGAGCTGTTCAATTTTCACCAGTGCAATCACCCGCTGATCGGTGAGCTGCTGGGGGGCATGTGTCAATATTTTGCACAGATGGTCGAAGAAGCGAGTCTGGGGACAAGCTTCAGGCGTCTCATGAAAATTACAGAATCTACGCCAGTCATTATCAGATTACTGCTGTAAAATAAAGAGGAGTTCTGCCATTTCCTGTGATGCCGACATTCGAACTTACATGCTCGATAGGTAATACCACCCGCAGTATGCACGTCCCTGTTCCAAAGAATCGTTGCTCACATTCTCAATGTGGTCATTCCAGAAGTTTTTCGCATTCTGCCCAAAGTCGAGTGTCTGGCACAGCGACTGGAGTAACCCGAGAAGATTATTGAGCTGAAACTGATTGAGATGCCAATGATACCTGCGTGACATATATCAGTCATGTCAAAAGCACTCAGACAGTATCCAATTGATGGAAACGGAAACTCCTGCATGGAAATGGCAATGCTCACCATGCGATAAATACTAGTAGCCCTTGAACCACATCGAAGTCTTTATACGGCTTTAACAGCACTGCCTCGGTAAGATCTCTTAAGAGTCTTTTCCCAAGCCTGGCTTGCCTAACCCCTTCCTGCCACAGCGCAGCCATCTTGACAGCTCTCCAGAGAAAAGGCCGCTGTCGCCGGTGGTCTAAGCTGGCTAGGTCTGCTGGCACAACCACAAAGGGGAAAAAAGGTGACATCTGAGTGCGATACTGCTCCAGGAGCTCAATGGCCTCTTGATCATGCCTCAAGGTGGCAGGGGTAGTGTCTTGCAATCCATTTCTCAAAGACTGCGCAGCCGCCGGCGTCTGTGTGTTCAAGTTGGATGTCTGGTAGAACTCTGGTCGAGCAGCGTCGTCGTCCATCGATCCTTGGTCGCCCGCATCATGGCTATCCGAAAAAGCGGCGTCTTCAGTGACCTCGACCTCATCCATAATCTGGTCTGGTGATGTGAGAGCAGACAATTCAGCTGAAGATACTTGTAAGCCCGGCTCAGCTATCCCGTGACCACGATCAACGGCGGCGAGCCGAGAGGAGAGCTCCTCAAGTCGTTGCTCGAGCGCCTCAACGCGTGATGGTTTCTTCACACTCTGGTTCAGCTTTCGCTTCCGCGTGCGCGGCAGAGGAGGAGGCTGAGAGATGCAGTGCCTTCGCAGGCGATGGCATCTTGAAACCTTGGTCAATACTAAGCTTGCAAGATGAGGAGGGGAGGGTGACGCGGCGAGAGATGTGCAGACGCGCAAAAACTTCTCTTGAATCGTTCGTGCAATATCAATAAAGGAGATGGGAACTGCTACCTACCTCTCGCATATATCTGACGATGACCGCGGGACACATTTCGCTTTGGCTTTTGCACATGTCATGCAGGCCCGCGGGCCTGAATTGATGCTTGGATCCATCTTTGATCCCCTGCTCTTCTTCTACATCTCCTTCTCAGTCATAGTCATCCGTCACGCACCAAGATCAAGGAGACTGGGCCAACTCGGGGAAGGAAAGGATGGACGGAGTGAGACTATGGGTGGGTATTGTATCCACTCGGCACCGGCGCAGGACGGAAAGTATTCACCCCGCTCGGTCGGGAACGGAGGAAACAACATGAAGAAATCCACTCCGTCCCTACCAGCCAATCAGCATACCGGCCATGGACCCACATTGCTCCTTGGCTATCGACAATCACGTTAACCAAAAGAAGTAAGACCATGTCTATATAGCAAAGCTTAGTATATCCATTATATGATGATGAATGCATATATTGGTAGAATTGTCGATTCATGGGCCTTTTAAACTAACTAATTTAATTACCCTTTAGGAATTTACTTGTTATTTATTTCATCGCTGAGCACAGCCTGGAGCCTAGAGTCATCACCGGTGGAATTATTCACCGTTCGGGAAGTCAAGCCAGAAAACCATTGCTTGATAAAACAAATTCAAAACCAAACTGCAGAACAAAATCTAACGAACTCTACAATTTATCATCCATCCCGAAACCAAAGAAAATCTAACTCTGCGGCTCTTCCCCCCCCCCCCCCCCTTTCCAGCCCGTCAATGTTACATGAGTACTTTAGCGAAACAAACCACCTATTCTATCATTCCCCAGATAATCCTCGCCATCCCTAGAAAAGCATCTTGCTGTCTATGCATCCCTTCACGGTTACATTTACTTGAATACTTTCGAAAGCTTGCCATCCTTTCCCTGATTCTCCAAAAACTCCATGGCCCTGCCCATCAAATCCCCTCCGACACTTCCTCTTTGCTGTGATGCCGTGTCATATGGCGGCGGGGTACCTGAAGACGGGAGCTGTCTTCGCTCAAACCCCTCAGGGCCGCCGTTCTCGGGCTGGGTTTGCATATACTGAGGTTGTTGGTACGAGTTCTGTAGTGGGGGTAACGCCCAGTATCCTTGGGGAGGATATTGGTTGTTGTTTGACGATGAAGACGCCGGGACGCCTCCCCTCTCGTCTCCTTCATACCCGCGGTTGAGGAATTGGTTCTGCGGGTTCTGAGGTTGTTGGTACTGGCTTTGTTGCTGCGGAGGATAACCCGTGTTGTTGGGAGATGATGCGTGGGCATGTTCGACACTCCTAGAAAAAGATTTTAGTTCGATTTTTGACTTGAGGAGATCAGGGAACTGACTTTGCGAGCTTGTTCACTGCGTAGATACCGCCGCCGGTGAGAATTGCAGTTTTGATAAGACCCATCGTTGGAAAAGGTAGATGGTGGTTATGTTTCTAAACAAACTGTAGAGTAAAGTGTTTGAATAAAATTGTAGAGTAGGATGTCCAAATAGAAGAAAGATGTAGATAAGATTGATGTGATGCTGTGTGGATCGCAAAACTACACACAATACAACGCTGTTACTTATACAGAGCTCTACCATTTTCAACTAGCCTGTATGAAGACAGCTCGGTGTTTGTCATATTGGAGGTGAAAATATGACTCTGCCGCCACAGCACATCCCCAATTGCGTCAGAAGCTGCACCGCGACCCCTTCCTGCGGTCGTTGCCGTTAACGAGGGCGGCGACCCCGGACGGCGCAGCTGGGGGTGATTAAGCTGAGCGCAGACACACTACACCCTGAGCCCCCAACCGGGCTAGACCCGCAACCGATCGCAGCCCCTTACGACCGCATTATAACCGCACGGAAGGCTAACGCACGTCGAGATACGAGTTTTGTTTATATCGCGCACGCGACAGTGTGAAGGCGATCATGGCAATTATTCTGTAGTAAGTTTAGGTATCACGGTCTATCATTGAACCGGCTTTTAAATTATGGATCGTACCAATTACATGCCTTCCTTTTCCTGCTCTTGATATCGCGTCTGAACCTCAAGCCGCATCCTGCCCTTTGGTGCTTTTCTTCCTGTCATAAGCTCAAATTGTGCGATGGCTTGCTCGGGCAAGATCTCTAGGCCATTCACGATAGTCCATGGCTGCCCGGATTCTCGTAGCTGACGTATTTGACGGAGAAGTGGAGTGATGAGCGGCATGTAAGCCAACTGTGAAGCGTGTTAGTACATTTTGATGCATACTGAAGAGTGGATTGCGAACCTCGACGACTACGCCACCAGTTGGACTCGCAAGCCATTTAGAAGGAAGTGTAAGGTTTGCTGCCTGTCGATCCTTGATGGTGTGCGCTGGAATAGCTGAAATAACTATCGTAGGGAGTTGCCACGATGATGGCCAAGGTTCTGCCGCCGTATTCACTACCTCTACAGATGATCCCTCAGCAGCCTCTGACGACATTTCCACCTGGTTGTTGAAGTGATCCGCCACTTTCTGTGCTCGTTCTGTAGATCGGTTGAAGATGTAGACTTTTCGGCAGCCGAGTTGGATGAGCGCGAAAATAGCTGCTCGAGCCATGCCACCAGCACCAATAACAAGACCAGTAGTCTTGCGTTGGATTGCGTTTCGGGGTGAGATGTTCCGTTGAAGACACTTCGTAATCCCAATCCAGTCGGTATTATCTCCGTACCAGCCAACAACCGGCCCTGTACGACCTCGTTGTCTAGCCTGATCAGCCAGGAAGTCCTCACTGTCCTTGGGTACAACGCTGCCAGGGAACTCTCTGATAGGCAGGATTGTATTCACAGCTCCAATTTTAGTAGCATTGTTGCTCATCGCTTGTAGATCGGCGATGATTCCAACTTTGAAGGGCTGGCTTATACTGGCGCCGCCAAAAGAATTGTGTTGGGATAGTCGACGAAGATCGTCCAACGAAGATGTTTCATACAGTTCGTAGTCATTTTCCATACCACAAACTTGATATGCTGCCTTATGTATGGCAGGAGAAAGACTGTAGAACACACTTTCGCCCAAGAGGTAAAACTGAAGTGGTTCAATTACGTGTTGCTTATACAGCGCCTTCATTGCTTCTTGAGCAGTGAGAGACTCGGGACTTCGCTTAATGATGCCCCCCAAATCAGACAGCATAACAGAAGTCACCGGAGTAAATGTTTGGTTGTGGACTTGGGATGAATGCCCGAAGGGGCCCAAATTGTAGGCGATAAGAATTGGTGGTGTGCTCGACCGTTGGAGAGACTGGATTTCGTTTCGAAATATTGTTACGTCCTCGTTGCTATCCCCTTTTGTCGCTATCCGAGAAATTCTTACGAGATCGCACCCAAAGTCTTCCCCCTGCACATATTGCGATAATAAGAAGCCATCAGTCCAGCTATCCGGACAGTTTTGACGAGTATCAAAATAGTCTCCAATAATCTTGGCCCGACCCTTTGACTGAATAAATTGCTTGATGCGCTCGGGATTACACTTCAGATCAACCACGATATACTCAATACCAAGGCGCATAATATATTGTAAGAGCCGGAAATATGGAGTTTCGCCGATTGTGCTCTTCAGCTGGTTGTCAACATCCACGATCAAAGGGACGCCGATTTTCCTTCTGATTAGCGCAGCTAGCTTCGCAAGTTCTTTCAATGACTCCGGTGGTTGTGTATCAATAAAAATTTCTACAACATCGCCACAAGAGTCCAGCTCAAGCTCATCCACATCCAGAGATCTGTCCAGAAAATCTGAAAGCCTGACCTTCAGTGAATAGGTGAAGGATCGTTTCTCGGGTGCGACTGCCGCAATAGAGAACGGATTATCGGAACATGGTAACCAGCCAGTTATTATGTCCACAAAGGAAGAAAAGTCCTGCTTCACATTTTTCAATTTGAAGGAGTAGTCTGGTGAGCGTCGGTCGCAGTCATAAGTCGTTCCGGTGCCAGTTTCCTCACAAGTAGCATCGTAAAGATTGTAGTATTCGAGATTTGAGCAATATCGGTGAGTCAGATCTGCATGCTCCAATCGAGCGGCACCGTTTTCGTCCAGTTTTAACAGACGGGCAATACGACTTGAGTTGCGAAGGACATAAATAACGGGGTTTAGGCTTGCATATTCTTTCAGTATAGCTTGTGCCTCGCGTGCCAAACTTCCCATCCCGCATTCAATGACGCAATCCGTGCGGTTCTGCAAGAGCATCTGCCGGAGGACTTCCACATTCTGGACATAGAATTTGGCGTTGCCATGTTGGCGAATATACTCGCCTCGAGATAAGCCCGTAGTCGAAGTGAAGTACTGATCTTCCGTAATAAAACGTCGACCGAGTTTTGTGGCAGCGATAAAGCCAAGAGATCTTTTGCCTGACCCGCGAGATCCCACCAACACAATGGATGCGTTGGCATCGAAAGAGCGAACCGCGGGCCAGCTACCGTACTCAAGAAGCGTCATTTTACGATGGAAGGTCTCTCAGCTGACTCAACCGGAGACTTCTTTAGATCCTGTCATAGCATGAGATTTAAGAAGGCGACAGAGTGCTGTGGTGGCTGTGAAGCTGGCAAGAGCAGTGGGCCAAGGCCTGTTCTTGTGTTCGGCCTTTCAGCGTATCTCCTGCTACCACATGCGTTTCTTTTCCTGTCCTTTCCGTTTTCATGCGAGGAAAGTATAAGCCCTGATGAAGATGGTTTTGTCTTTTTTGGAGCGTGGTGAGTAGGCGGATACTGAAGCAAGTCACTTCATTTACGCCAGAGAGATGAGAAGAAGGATATGGCCGAGTAAAAATGAACTCGGATAACCATTTATCCGGTACATTCGGACTTACAGTTCCCCGCATTTTTCATGCTGGAGTAGTGAAACTTTATCTGAATATGGCATCTCAATTCTTCTCGCAACGTTCTCTAAAGTGTAATGAGCACCGCAGCATCCCAATGTGGCCTTGAGTGGATTCATAATTCTGTCACATCCGCCCCGGCCTTTCGAGTCGATACGATACGATTGCTTTGTCGGAATTGAAAGGCCAAAACGAGGTTAATGGCAACACTCAGGAGTATCTGTTGCGAAAGGTTTCATAAAAGCCGTAGGGGCCTGTTGAGTTGACACTATACCGGAGAGTGAGTCAGTGTTATGTCTGCTCCGGATTTAGGGGAGGAAGCGACCCGACTCGTGAAATTGCCTTCACGTAAAGGATCAAGCAGGGCCCGCGAGGCTTCGTCAGGAGTATCCCGACAACGCGTTTCCCAGGCCTGCGATAAATGTCGCCACAGAAGGGAAAAGTGTGATGGTCGCAAACCGAAGTGCTCGGCCTGTGTCAAGAGAAAGCAGCCGTGTTCCTATGATCCCAGTGTCAAAAAACGTGGACTGCGCGAGGGCTACGTACGCCATCTGGAGGGATATGCGCAGACCCTTGAGGGTTACATTGAGGACCTCGAGCTTGCATGCTCTCTACTAATTCGGTGTAACCAAAATTCAAGGTCATCGAATCCAGAAGAGGAGTGGAGCTGGAAGGATGGATTGCGGAATGCTTGGAATGACGAGAGGACTTGTAAAGGCTCGCGAAATATATTGCGCCAGAGTGAGCTTTTTCAAGAACTGATAAGTCGAAACCCTGGTATCGAATGCCTCGACGAAAAGTTGTTCACAAGGGAACGCATCAGCGAAGAGAGCTTTGTTGCCCAGGACGAAAACAATGCCCAAGAGGGTACCCAGGAGGTCGACTACGTTCCCGAGTCTGTAGTTCCAGTGGACAATTCCACGAAAGAGACTGGGGAGAGCAGGCAAGAAAGCCATAATGTTGGTGACTTTGGGTTCGAGAATTTCCCTACCAGTCAAATTCCGAGTATAGGTTTCTCTGTGAATCAAACCACAGTCCCCGAGCTTCCCTCACGAGCATGGCGTCTATTGGATATATATTTCACACACACTCATTCCTGGCTTCCAATAGTAGAAAGGCATGCCGTTCTAAGAACGTATCATGAGTCCTCTACTAAAGGGCTGGAAGGACCCTGTATATCCCAAAAATCTGGGTCTCAAGCCGTGTTGTGGGCGATACTAGCCTTCGCAGATATCCAATATGCCAATATCAGTCCCCCAAGTACGGAAGAAGCGGAACCAGCATTGCTCTCTACAACAAATCTCTACCTCTATGCAAGAAGTTTGATTCCTGGGGAAGATGAAGTCTTTGAAATTGGACACATTCAATCGTTGTTGATTCTTGCTCTGTTAAACCTTGGTGTAAACAAGCTCCAGGCTGCTTGGCTTTTGTCTGGTCAAGCGGTCCGAATTTCTTTTCAGCTCGGCCTTCACCAACATAGAGATGCGAACTCGCAAAGACCCAGCTCATCGGCAAAGACGCGCCAAACACATGTTCTTCTGGGCTGCTTTTCAGTGGATACACTCATATCAGCTCGACTTGGCATGCCACCTCACATGACAGGTGAAGATATAGATGCCCTCGGAGGAAAGATTGAAGAAACTGGTCTCGAGGAGTGGGATCCATGGTCTGATACGCTTGGCTCGAAAGCGCAGGCCGCTTCTTCGCCTCAGCCTCCGAAGATTTGTAGTACCTTCAATCAATTTGTGGCCACTTTACGCTCTCTCAATAAAATGGCCCGTGATGTCTCTGGCAGTGCTATGGATATTAACTCCCTGGAAACTGTCAATAGAGGTCGCCATACTGCTGAAAACAACGACGAAGCCCAAAAAGCCTTGGCTTTGGAGTGGATGCAGGATAGAAACCCTTTACCTCATCATTTCAATCTTTACTTGGTACGTACGACAGTTATATTGAGCTCTCTGATTCGACGACACAAATTTGGGAAATTTCGCGATGAAGCCGAAAGCGTATTGCTAGATCTTTCACAGTTCGCCATGGAGATGTCGAAAATTCTGATCAAATTCGAAGACACCTTTGGCTTGTCCATCGCTCCTCCAATTACCGAACTCTTTGTCTCTGTTCTGGCAGATAGCTATCGTACACTCGAGAAGAGTCCTCCATTACACCCTAGTGCGGCAAATGACGATTGGAGACTAGCCCTGCAGGTTCATATTTCCAAAATGCACAGCGTATGGCTTATTTTCGGAAATTTGGATAAAACGCTTCAGAGGGACCTAGGCCTAGTCTCGGACCTTACCTCGGAACCATATCGCCTAGAATCTCCGCCGAGAGCCACAACTCGAGATGTTAACCATGATACTAGCGGCGTTAACGATAGCAATAGCATATTTGACAGAATATCAGATGACCAGCTTGGAACAAATGTCTCCGGATTACTGGGCAGTTTCTCTCCGATATCAGAAAGCAGTCATATAATTGGAGCTCAACGACCAGTACGAGAACATTCGACAGCGATGCTGAATCCAATCGTTCCAATTGAGTCTGCTGGAGACGTAATTGGTTTGGGAAACGAATCTACAACTGCTGGTAAGCCTTGATACACCCCATTTCTTTCCAAAAATATACATAACGTATCTGCTATAGTAAATCATGACGTTATGTTCAACGAGTTTGCTATCCTCGATGCAATGGAATGGTTTGCCATGCTTGTTCTCACTTCCCATAACCTAAGCTGATAAATGATAGGACTGGAACATATGACCAGAGTTTATTGAACCTGGGCTTTACCAGCAGCGAAATTATAAATCAGGACTTTTACGAACTCTGCCAGGCTCCAAGGACGCCGCCGCCTTGATCTCGCTCTTGAAAAGAGATGTAAAATGCCAATCAAATCACACACGCATTCTGGTGGAATACGGAGAAGATATATATCTGTAAAATACTACCAAAGGCAATAAGATGGTGCATCTGCCGGCCGTCATTGGAAGAGCTAACGTTTGATGCTGGCTATTGCTAGCTAATCCAGTCTTAGCAAGCTAGATAAACCTTCAATTGAGGATTCATGGTAATAGCATGGTGCCTCTAAAGAGCAAATCAATATAGCCATGACAAAGAGCATAATGACTTTACAATGGAGCAAATAACATCTTGTACATATTCTACGAGATTTAATGAAGAAGTGGGTGCTAATACTAACCCATAAGAAAAAGGAATCTATAAACTCTTCCAAAATCAACACAATGGACATTAATGCCCAACTACATAAGAGCCGTCTCTTTAACCCTTATAACAGCTGCCTCCGTGGCATCCTTCGCAGCTAATGCTTGCCTCATTTCCAGCTCCGGAGCCGGACATCCAGTCCAAAGCCTAAACTGTTCGAAACCTTGCTGCATCAATACCTCCACACCTGGGACCGTTGACCAGGCTGGCGAGCCCCAACGTGTCGTCGCCATCATCAAAGGCGTGAGCCGCGGCTTGTAAGCCATATCTATACAGATGCCCTCCGGCTTCGAGAATAAAGCTGGTGGGAAGTACTCGATTGTAGTTTTATCCGCCGGTATAGTGCCAATAATAACATCCGGGCCTTGGTCCGTAGGTATATCGGTAAGCTGGTCCAAGACAATGATTTTAAAGTAAGGTTTGAGAGCTTGGGCTATCGCTTCCGCTCTTGATTTGGTTCGGTTGAAGAGATAGATTTGCTTCACCCCCGACTTGTGAAATGCGTAAAGTGCTGCTCTCGAAGCACCTCCAGCACCGATAACCAAGCCAGTGTTTAACCCCCTGGGGCAACTTCGACTTGTATCTCGTAGCAAAGAAGCAAGACCGGACCAGTCTGTGTTTTCGCCATAGATTTGACCACCCCGGCTCTCATCTCGAATCAGAGTATTCACGGCCCCAATTATCTTGGCCTGCTCTGATATCTCGGCGCAATACATCGAAATTGCCAGCTTGTGCGGCATGGTTACGCTTGCTCCCCCAAATGCTGAGGATGTAATTAGACTTCTCAATTCCTCCACTGTCTTCGTCTGGTGGATCTCATATGTATGCGGGAGGTTGTAATGTGCAAAACCTGCGCTATGGATGGTGGGAGACATGCTGAAGGAGATGCCCTGGCCGAAAATCCAAAAGTTTTTCGCAGCTACGGCTTGGGACTCCTTGCCCTTGGGTCCGGCAAGTTCATTTGCCATAATTGCTAGATATTCTAGTTCTACTACGTTGCTCGCCGAGCGGTTTTTGTAGAATGGGATGTTGGAAAAAGGCTTGTTGCTAAGAAATAAAGAGATGAATGACGGCGTGCTAGAGTTTTATAGAGTGTAAAAGGTGTTTGAGATGGTGATGATAAGACGATTATTTGTAGCCTGCATTTATTCCGTGACCCGGATACTTACGTTCAATAGTAATAGTAGTCTTTGCATACTTACATGCGGAAGTCAAAGTCACCGCCAAGCACCCCGCGATGTATCTGATCCGCCCCCTTCTCGGAAGAATACTTTCCCTGGTGGTGTCACGTGTATCCACACCCCAATCAGCCAAACTTATCGACTATAAGCGACTGGTAACGTATTTGAAGAGCCAGAAACACAATTTTGAGTCCCCGCATCACTTCTATTTCCTACCGCAACATTGATACACCTACAAGAAATTTTCGAATCTAGCCCATAATGCCGGAACCAACACCTTCGTCTTCCAATGGACAGCTCTATCTTATTGGCGTTGCAGTTACACACTCGATTGCCCCTCCAATGCACAATGCCATTGCAAAAGCCCTCAATAAGCCATGGACTTTCAGCAGCCTCGAGTGTCCTACCATCCAAGATGCGCTCAACGCCATACATAGTTCCACATTCAAAGGCGGAGTCATCACCATGCCTTATAAACAGACTATAATTCCTCACCTATCTGGCCTAGACGAGCAAGCCGAGCTAATTGGGGCTGTCAACAACGTCTATCTCACCCCAGATGGTAAATTGAGGGGTACGAACACCGACTGGGAGGGGGTGAAAGGCTGTTTGCTGAGTGCGGAAGATGCGGAGAAAGGGAGGGGAAAGCCGGCTCTGGTCATTGGTGCTGGTGGTGCTAGTCGAGCTGCAGTGTATGCTTTGAGTGCTGACTTGGGATGCAACACTATATATGTTATCAACCGGGACGAGGATGAAGTCAGAGCTCTACTCGCTGATGCGCAAAAACATGGGAAGGGGAAGCTAGAGTTGATCCATATCACATCCGTGTCACAAGCGGAACAGGTTCCAAATCCCTTCTTTGTGGTTGGTACAGTGCCAGATTTCGAGCCTAAGACTGCGTCGGAGATAGAAATGCGGAGGATGCTGGAGGTGCTGCTTGATACCGAGGAAAAAGGCGTGGTATTAGATATGTGCTTTAAACCCAGGAACACGAGGACCTTAAAACTGGCAAAGAGCCTTGGTTGGGAATGCGTTCCTGGAACAGGTGTTATTGGCTACCAAATCGAAACCCAGTGGAAATTATGGACAGGGGAGGATGTGCCAAGTACCATTCCAAAGGACAAGGCTTGGGAGACTTTGAATAAGGCAGCAGAAGAGAGCACGGCCATTAACTTTTGAACTGTTGTAGATAAAAACACCATAAGTTGGTTATCCTTGATTTTGAATATGAGCCTTTGCACGTTTACTAAATTGCTATGTTTCAAAAGGTCACAAAGATAATAGCATTTTGAGGCACTGTTTTCGGGTTAATAATATAAATTTTGCAGAAAGCATACATTATCTGATTATGGAAAAGTGCCTCTCCAATGACATACATATCCCAAGCCCAGCAGTTGCGAAGAAAGTCAGGTAGAGATAGAACGTTGAAACATACATAGGGTTAACCTGCCCGTCATTGAAGACTCCGCCCTGTGGTAACGAAGCACGACCGAGTCTGGAAGACAAGCTGTTCCTAGCAAAATCTAACCAGGAAGATTCATTATCCAAGTCACAAGAGCATATAGAGAGAGGTACCACAACCAAGGTTTTTAGTTAGAGGATAATGTATAATGGGGAAACGAGCATTAGGCGATGCGCAATTGCCTAGTGCCTTTGAAGTCTCGACGGTATTCTCCAGTATCGATTCAGTCAATTGATCAGACAACTCTAAATCCATCGACAAACAAACAACTGTCTAGCTTTCTGGCTTCCTTTCTTGCTTAGAATGGATTTAGAATTGACAACTAATATCAAGAAAATATATGTGTACTAAATTATTTTTGTCAGTATTGGGCTAGCAGCATGTAAACGTAACGCAACTCCCGAAGGCTTTCCATATTGAGATTTTCCAGTGGGGTCTTGAAAGAGCCCGATTCGCTCAAATATCCCGTCCTCGATCCTTCGTAAAATCAGGCCAATTGTACCTATGACATCGGAACTTCCTAGCAATAAGAGTACAGAGGTGTTATCTATGACTGTCGCATCCCCACAGTCAGGTAGAAAGGTTTTCTTGTTTTTAACGAAGAAATCCACAGGAAACTCCTGCATTGGCAATAGTTTTGCCATCAGAATCAAGCTACTCCTGCATCCAAGGTATTGTGGCTCATATTCATCTTTCACGCTAACCAATGTAGCATCGACCACATCTAGTTCTAGAATAGTCACTTCGCTAGTAACGGAGGTCCATGACCAAGATGGCGAGGTAGAAATGGCTGGCGTAAGTAATAGGGGCTCTGACTTCGTTTTTTCGTTGGCTCCACTATCATATAAGCTTTTTCTGAGGTGCCAGGGAAGATTTCGAATCAAAGTGCCTCTCATCATTCCATGGATGTGGGTATCATTCCAGATACGAGCCAGTTCTTCTGCGACACCAGAAATGGCAGGAAGCCGATCGTCAAGATTAGTAATAGATCGCTCAGTGTAGCCCTCTACAATTGTATTCCAAATTTGAGCTTTCTCAGAACAGGTGCTTTTGTCTTGATACTGCGAATCAAAAACGCTTCGTGGAAGACGTTCAACGTCATAGAAGTAAGTGGTATTGCTCTTTGCAATCGGCTCATTTTCTAGCGTTTGACAACTCCAAAGCAGTTCTCTCGAGCCAAAGACAAGTTTCCGTGGTGCTAACAAAGATTCTTGAAAGCACCAAGCCCTTTCATCTGTAGCTTCAACAGTTTCTCGCTGGGTTCTAACATCGAAACTCGCCACCGAGACAGCTCCCATTTTGCCGTCGGGTAGTAGAAAAGGAAATTTGTATGCCTTCATCAACGAACTATTTCGAGTCCAGAGGAAGCCTTGGTCAACTGCCCGAGCGCATGCTGCAGATATAGTGACGGTCGCACTTTTGTAGATACTCCCCATGGACGCGATCTCAGAATTCTTGTCTGCATAGCTATCTTGAATGATACATAGCGCATCAACCCAAAGATACCGTATTCCTAGAGATCGCGTGACAAAAATTGCATCTCGTATCGTTTTGGGTAAATCGTTCCCCGGGATGCTGCAAATTCGATCTTCAATTGTGGCAATAGTCGTAGTAAAGAGCTGGGGACCGCCCCAGCAATAGCTTAAGGCAACATATTCTGCTGCTTCATCGCTTTTGCTCACATATAGTCTCGTCGATGCCGAATCTCCAAGTGCACCTACATCAAGCACACGCGTAGGAAGCCTTGGCACAAGCCGCTGCGGGCACTTTGGATGCCCAAGCCTACACTCTTCCAACCACTTTCGTGCTTGGGACATTTTTTTCTCAGATGCAAAATTTTCTGCTAGGGATCTCCGCTGCACGTATCTTGCTGCGAGATTGTCTTTTGATAGTTAGCAAAGTATGAATATGAGAAGTTCTAACTTACCACTTTCGGTAAATACGCATCGCACGATGAGATTATAGCCCAGGCTTGAATTCCCACAGCCTAGTCCTGCAATTTTCCACTGGTCAAAAGGGTAATCGACCGACTCATCATATCCTTCTATCTCAGGAAAACTCTCCTCCATGACAGGTATGTGCATGAAATTCTCTTCCTTTGTTCCTTCCCGCCTAGCAAAGAACTTAAGAGATTCATGAGGCTCATCCTTGTCAAAACACAAAGTTCTATTACCCCTTTTCCAGAGCACTTCTTTGCAAAACGAACACCCTTTCTTGGCTGACTTTCTTAGCTCAGCCTTGGTGTAGTGCTCATAGCCCTCTTCAGAGGTGAGACGACGCAGACTGTCAAGAGTTGTAAACATTTGGGAGCATCGACTACATAGATGCTCGTCGTTTTCTCCAGAGGCCACCTGCATATCATTGCAGCTGCTAGACGTCGAGTCAGTATCGCTCGTTTCCGGATCGCTGTCAACAAGATATTTAGGATTCCATTCCGAGCTAACAAAGAGCCTCGCTGTAGCCTGACCAACTGCTTCCCGATAATTTGACATCTTCTTCGGTAGTTGCGATGCCAACTTGCTAACAGGTGATGCTTGTAAAATATCTGGCTGTATATGTCCACGTTGGATAATTTATCCCACTTCTGCCATATCACATGATCGACTACTGTGGGTCCTAGATTGCTGCTTTCTTCTTGATTTTGAGGAAATCTTTGCCTAAAGGCCTGTATTATTCATATATGTATAACCTTGTCCAAAAGCATCATTAATTGAGCTCGTCAGTCTGAATTCGATCCTTGATTATGTCTCATAGCAAATCTGTAGTCAGGTGAAGCGAAGCGGTAAAATCCCCTTAGGTGCGCCAACGTGCCACCGCACTTGCTATCATCGTACGCCTCTAAACCGCGTATAAGTGGTATGTTGTCGTATCTCTTAGCGGTTGTCTGGTTTTGAGGATACTTACTATGGTCTTTCTCTACATAACGTATCTAGAAAGAGTTACCTGTAGTTTCGCAAGCTATGGAGGCACCATAGAATATCATCGTGTATTAAACCAATTCTATTTAAAGAAAATTTTGTACAGGCAGCATTATAGACTGCGACACGCAAGTTAACATCAGATCATGGGAAATATACCTTTTGAGGACATATCTTCAGCTATCTTCGTTGGCGTAATCTGTTCCTTAGTAGAAATACCACGGATATATATGAGGAACCCCGCGAACTTCTTACTAGCTAATTTCATGTTTTGACACTCTAAAGTTCCTAATTCAAACCAACCAATTCATAGTTTTCACGAGCTTCTTCCACGACTCCATCCCTCTCCGTGCATGATCATCTGGACATGTCGGGCTTGGATCCGCCATCGTCCTCGAAAACAGCTCCATCGAAACCCAGCCTTGATAACCCAACCCGTCAGGCTCAGTGATTGCCTTAAGAACATCTAACACAGGAAGATATCCCCCTTCCTCGAAAGCAAATAGCCTCGAGTTTCTAGACCAGCTCATTCTTGCTGGTTGTCCGTCGACATGAAACGCATGCCCCTCCACCAATGGGTTTCTCATCTTTTCAGCGTCCACAACCTGTACATAAAATACTTTCTTCACATCGATAGTCTTTTTCAGTTTCTCCATACTCCTTTTCAAGGCAGCATCGGCATCCTCGGTTGTAATTTTGCCATCTGGAGTCGAGGGATCTGCCCACTCCCGTCCAGCGATGTTGAAAGTATCCAAGCATGTCCCAAAATTCGGTCTATCAACGGCAGCGACAACACTCCATATACCATCCCAGGTATCAAATGTAGTTCCCCAGCATAGATTCTCGTATGCGAAGCGAATGGGGGGCTCCTCTTTCAAACCAAGGTCGGCAACCTCAATCATGTCTTTAACAATAATGTCGAAGTCCTTCGTCACGCCTTCAGCCAGGAAATTTGTCGGTATTTGAATGGTATTTGTACCCAGCGCTTTCGCAATTTGGAACCACAGTTTGAGTTTCGCGATGCGCTTTTGGTGTTCCTCGCGGTCGATCAATCCTTCGTAATGCAAAAAGGGCTGCAGGCCGATGATCTCAAGGTTCCTATCATTGCACATTTGACGTACAACTTTGGCTGCCTTGACAATATTTTCATCCATTAAGTCACCGAATAGCTGCTTTGTATGGTATTCCAAGTCTTCATAGAAGATTTCGACACCTTGGAAGCCTTGCTTGGCGGCTTGGTCGAGTTTGGGTGCCAGCTCATGCACCCATGCTCTCCCCAGGGACATACTGGCTATGCAGGGTTTGTAGGCCATTTTTGGTATTTCAATGATACTTCAATGGTTCAAATAATATATAGGAAGAGTATAAACAATACAGCAAGTCTATGCACGTGAAAGCAGTTATAAAGAAGGTGGGGAAGTGTCGGCAGATGAAAAGAAGGGCTTGATCCGGAAACCATTTAAGCGAGATCTAGCCAAAGATCTCCCCGGCTTTGAATTTCTCCTCGGAAGGTTGCACTGGTCCTTCACCTAACGTCATTCAACCAGTGTCACTTGATCCAATCACCTTCGGAATCCCCTTTCTTGTAATATTTGTAAACAGTGATTGACGTACGGGTCACGGCAGGCTTAACAATCATAGTTGAGGCCGGCAAAAAGATGAGGCAAAGTTTGACTAAGCTGCTCAACTGGCTTACTCCAAAAAGTCTCCAGCTCCTACAGTGACACAAGATGAAATCTAACAGGAACTATGCTAGACCATTAACTTGCATTATTAGGAATACTTGGTGTTAATTGATATGATGATATATGCACACTGTTTATCTTATTAAATTCAGTAATTATAAAATGCCAGTTCGCCAACATCCTCAATGAAAAGATATGTCAATTTTGTGTAGGGGTCAAGTCATTGTAATATCTAAGCCCTAAATATCGATATGTTTCCCCTCAACCCAGTCCTTTGCCTGCCAGTACAGTAGATCATGCTTTTTGCCATTTACGTTATCCCCTTCTCTACGATGTCCTGGCAAGTCCATGAGCACGCTGACACCCATGGTCTCTTCTTGACAATATCCCAGGTACCTATATCCGCTCGGGAACTTTGCCAACTTTGCCTCGTCGAGTTTGGGTATTTTTTGAGGATTGACCGGAATCAACTTATCCTTCTCGTACCAGTGACGAGCAAAACGCGCGCGCCATTGCCCCGCCATCGGTGAATCAGCTGGTTCCTTTTGCCAGAAGAAAATAAAGCGACAGTCTGACTCTGCATCGGCTTCACAGACGCCATTCGCTCCGTCTTGCGGGAGTTCAAACCGCTGGGTAATTGTGGCTTTCATCTTGGTTATTGCTCTCGTCGCCTCGGGATTGATGTCGGTTGTCGAGCCGTGGATTCGATGCATTATGAAGGCACCTTTGTCCATGCCGGCTTTTGATCCTTCAATGAACTTCAAGTAGTGTGTACGGCCGGTCCAAGTGGTATAAATATAGGCATCGGGGTGGAAGAGGGATAATAAGTTCTCCCATTCGCAGGCGTCGCGGTAACAGGGCCACCCTTCTGCTAACTCGCGGAGTTTGTAGCGCTCTAGAGCAAGATATTCTGGTCCATTATTCCTGATCGCATTCTGAGGATGTGATCCTTCTGGAAGGGAGTGAAGATCAGGCATTTTGGCACAGGTTGTGGAGGTGTGACGCTTGAATAGAATATTGGAGAAGGACTGCTCGTGTAGCTGCGGGTTTCAAGCTTGATTTCCGGGGCTTCTTTAGAATTGTTATTTATTTCATCAAAGAGAACAAATATGCCTAGTATTTGGAAATTTATTGTCCCGCTCAATTGTTAGACAACATATATGAACCCCGAAGATACAGTACTACTCTGAAGGCTTCCCTGTAGTATCGTTTGCGTAAACGCTTAACCGACTCATGCATTCTAAGGGCATCTGGCTAGCTGTATTTTTGGGGGTTCGGCCTCCACATTTAGGATGAAGTCACAGGCTAAATGCATACCCGATGGTCAATTGTCCTTCTAGTCACTGAGGACAGTTTGACATGGAACTTGATTTGCCTTGAAAAAAGCCCTGGAGATCTCCAGCTTGTAATTTTGTAATCTCTATAGCGACAAATGCAAATGTTATTGTATTTTACTATCGGCCAAGGAGGACGAGGCATGTGTAGCCGTGGCATGGTGTCAGGTGACTGGTTACCTCGTGACAAGAGTTTTGAGCGAGCAATCAGGCTCGATGACTTTTGCATCACTTATATGTTTTCCCCCATAAGGGTGATGTAAGCATCTTTAGATTCTACCCAAAGCCCAGTCGCTGCAACCGCTGTTATGAGGCCTAGGCATTTTATCAGGTAACTATTGCAGGTGAATTGTATATCTCCCATCATTGTGCGCCGTGATATAGTCATCCTCCTCAAGCGCATCAAGCTTCATTCTGCCTTGGATCAGACCAAACTTGTCTGGTAGATCGATATTCTGAGAGTTTGCATTACTGCCATCTTCCGGATATAAGAATGCCATCATCAAGCTACGATCGTCTGGATTATGCCGTCTACAACCACCAAAATGTCCAATACTCATAAATCGCCCTTTCATCCCTTCTACTTTCTGCATCAATAGCCCAAGACTAGGAAATGAATTTTCCTGGGTCACAATTTCGGGGTTGAGCATGAGGAGCAGATAGGTATCGGTTTGATTCTCCAGATCGAAGTCCAGTTTGGGGTATCCCTCGATGATACCATGAGGATTTGCTAGCTGCAAGGGCTCTAAATCGTGTTCATATCGCATAGAAAATTTGTATAAAGGTCCTTGTATCTGTAAAAGCGCGTCTTTGTTGTTGTCCAGCTCCGAATCCTTGTCTAGCAGTATATCAATATCTGCATGCCAATCATAATATTCAGGACCATGGTGATCAAAGGTAATTTTACTTGGATTGGAGATCCATGACCAGGTGGGAAAGTCAGAGTGGGGATGGGGTTCGCAGTTATACTGAACTGCCCAGAGCAAATATGTATAGAATCTCTTCCCCGTCCATAAGCCATAGACAAATTGTTCCTCGTTGTTGAGGATGTGCTTCATCTGCTGGGCGATGCCAGAGATGGCCCTGAGCTTGTCTCCATAAAAGGTTAGCCGAGAGGATGAGTATTTTCTGACTATTTGTTGCCAGGATCTATGAATCTCAGCTACTCTAGACTCCGAGTTCAGCGGAGCATTCCAGATGCGAGGATTGCCAAAGTAGTCGTAACTCTGGTTTGACCATTCGGCGTGATCTTCAGGGAGAGAACTCTCAGATCTACAAACACTGGCACATCTCCACAAGCATTCTTGCGGTGTGAAATGTAACACGCGAGGTGAAAGTAGAGACTCCTGTAGTACCCAAGCTCTGGTTGTCAGAACGGACCGAAGTACAGCGCCAAGTGCCGTCGGCTTATAAGTAGTCCACTTTCCGCCTCCCCGGACGCCATCATTATCAACATTAAAAGTACAAGTGTGCTCTCCAATCCGAAGTCGCTCTGGGAACAAACCACATGTAGTATCAGGACCTGTACAAGCAGCCAGTGTGAGAAAGGACCAACTGTAGATTGCACCAATCTTTCTACTTTCCACATCCCAGTCCCCGCCTGGTTCGAGTGAGTCTTGCATTATACAGAGCGCATCAATCCATATATATCTCACATCGAATGCTTTGCCGATATTCCTTGTGGCTCTGACAGCATCTTGAAAAGTAAGAGACAGGGTCTCCCACTCAACGCGTTCCTGAAGCTTCTTTTCATGTGTTCTCAGAAGCTTGCACGACAAGCCTTGAGGACCCCAACAATGACTGAGTGTCATCCATTGGCAATCCTGTTGTAAATCCGCTGTATGGCAGAGGCGAATATCAGAGAAGTCATCACGAACCCCAACATCGATTAAACGTGAGGGAAGCTGACGCGCTGGGCGAAGGTTGGCGCGTTCTTCTTGACACGAGCTGTGCTGACTTTTGCATTCAGCAACCCAAGCCTTGACAGTCTCCCACGATACAGAATTATCCATACTTGGTTCCAATGCAAAATTCTCGTATGGTAGCTTTAGTTTTGCTCCATCGCCTACTAGAGAGGTCGAAACTTTTGCCGGCATTTTGGTCCAGAGGTTAATGTAAATAGCATTGGTTGGATTTCTCCACCTGTCTGAGGGCTGTCTTAGCAGCTTCAATCTTTGATACTTAAGATGGAACTGATACTCTGATCCACACCAAAGTTGGCAGCAGAACGATTCCAACTCTCCCGCATGGTCACCCTCCTTGCCCGGCAACATCAGATACATTTGTGCGCACAAATGACAACCTGCAAATGCCGAGGCTTTGAATGCTTGAAAAGAAGGCCAAAACGAGTAGATCTTCTCCCAATCGTCGCCGTGATTTTCGAAGTTCTTCGACCAGCCTTGCAGACTCGAAACGTCTATCTCAAACAACTTCTTGAATCGATTTCCCTTATCTAGTATAAATTGGGGAGCTGTCTCTAGGTCGTCTAGACAAGCCTTGCAGTATAAACAGAGAGATTTCTCACAAGGTTGTAAGAAATTTTCCATCTCTATTCCGATGGCTCCACAGGAGCTGGCGTACTAGGAAATAGATCTACAGTAAGAACAGTTCCCGATAAGTTATCAAGATTGCGATCGGGAGGTTGCTACTTTATAACCTGGTAACTTGGCCGCGACCCTACCTTAGCCTATTTATAATACTTGGCACATGAACTCGGTCAGCTGACTATCACGGACACAGTTAATAAACCGATTTTGTTGTCCAGCCTGAGGAGAATGTTGGAGTGAGCGAATAAGGACCTTCAAAAAGGGTTCTCTTCTATTGAGTGACAATAATGACTTTACTTAGCAAGCAAGCCAAAAAAGTATCGTGACATTCAAAAGGCAAAACTATAATAAGGGTTCGTCGCCTACGGCCTGGGAATGATGCAAGTATGCGTCAAGAAGATGAAATCATATTGATGTATAGAGATGAAACAACAGTGAAAGCTTAGTTGAATGAAAGCTTATGTTCTTTACGTGATACCACTCCCGCGAGAATGACTACGTATAGTTAGTAAGCCCCGTAAACAGACCTCTAGGCAGCTATATTCATTCTGTCAAGACCGCTACCGACCTCTTGATTCGCTGACTATAGCGAGAAACGGACCCAGTTACTGGAACCAGAGTATTATAGATTAGTGTGACTCAATAGATAACTATGTAGTATTAAATAAATCCAAAAGAAGAACGCCAGAAGTCAAGCAAGATAAATCCATAACAAGCAATCTGATTCTACAAGTCTCTTTTGTCATCAGGTTCCTTCTTTGCGACCTCATGTCAAGTAGCTAGCTTGATACGGTTCTAGAGTTTTGTTATTGGTGAATATGTATTGTGATCAGAAAGTTAGAGGGCTTGTCACAGCTGCGGCTAATACCTTTTCCGTCTTAAAACTAGTTTGGCAGTAATGTCAGGGTGGACTCAATTGTTATGGATATTGGACGCCGTGCTGGTTCGGTAAGCTCTTAGATTTGAGCCATATCCTCAATAATAACCTATGGTATGTGATTGTGTGTTTCTAGAAATCAGCTCCGTGATGGTTTTGACAGTTTGCAGCACCTTGAGGCTTGCAAGGCCTATCACCATCCAATTTTGCCAACGGAAATCTCCGGTACAGTAGTGGACCACTGCTTACCTTATCTAACCACCTCGCTTAAGTGTTGATATCTGCCAATCCTATAAATAACATTTCAAATTACCGTGCCCTTCGTCTTACACTGCTTAAATTCCTTATATTCTTGCTAGTATTAGATCGTTCCTATATCCAAAATCTGATCTTCATAACTGCCAAACACTACTAGAGAGTGAATGGCTGTCGCTGCCTACTCAATACCAAGAGCTGTTCAATCAAACCAACACTTAGTAGTTTCGTTGCCTGTATGCCAATTTGCCACATCCTATCCGGGTAGCGGTCGCCTCTGCTACAAGGTTATCTACTTACGATTGGGTTTAAGGATATCTCAAAATCACGTCCATTATCGTGATGAACCCTCTAAAGAGACCACATAAGAAGGTTAGAACTGGCTGCACTCAATGTAAGCAACGCCGGATTAAGGTACGTAGCAGACGTATGCTGCTTTCCACGCTTCTCTTCTATACCTCTAATGTGGAACTATGGACGGCTTCCAGTATAATCTGCTTACCTGTAACTGCTGTGCCTCATAGTGTGACGAGTCCAAACCACTATGCCATCATTGCCAAAGAAGCAAAGCAAGATGTAGCTTCTCTGTTTTTGCTTACTCCGCGAAGGAAGCCAGTCTTCCCATTATCTCGGCCGTTGCGATATCTTCTGAACATCAAGATCCGCTGTATGGATCAGTTAACGGATGCTCCCTCTCGTTGTGCGACTTGGAACTCATGCACCATTTTACTGTTTCAACTTCGCAGACTGTAGGGTCGAATGGGGAGCTGCAGCGGACTATGCAAGAGGTTGTGCCGCGTCTTGCGCTATCTGAACCTTATCTCATGTAAGTCTCACAGCCCTTTCTTATGGAGAAGCTCTAATTGAAATTTTCAGGCACGCTGTACTTGCGCTCTCCGCACTACATCTCGACTGCATGCGCCCTCTCTCGTCTCGACACTATTGGCTTCCAGCCTTGCAACATTACAGCAATGCCATCCCAGCTTTCCGGACTTCGTTGCAGTTAGTCACCGAAAAGAACTGCCACGCCCTCTTCGCATTTGCTCACTTGATCACCAAATCCTCCTTTGCGATTCTTGCCTGTACACAGGCACCTATATTTTCACCGGAATCGGAGATAACTGCCGATTTTATTTCGCATCTTCAAGGTGGGTTTTCGGTATACGATACAGCATTTGAGTGGCTCGCATCAGGGCCGTTGAAAGACTGCCTAGAAGCCCCAGTGGATGCGGACCAGTCCTTCGAATCATACCCCCATGACGCCAAGCTCGCTAGACTCCTGCCCCATCTGAATAGTGGGAACGAGGAATGCGATATCGCATGTAGAGAGGCGCTTAACGATCTTCGCAGGGTGTTTGCCATGATCTCAGCACCCAACCAAACCATCTCTACGAAAACGCTGGTCTATTGTTGGCTGGCACGGCTCTCCAGCCGGTTCATTGTGCTGATGAACAAACAGAACCCCGAAGCTTTGATAGTGTTAGCACACTATAGCGTGATGCTTAACTTGATAGACGAGTATTGGTTTATGAAAGGCTGGGGAATTCGCCTCCTCGAACAGTGCCAGAGTAAATTGTGTGGCCCCCAGCTTGAGCTGATCTCATGGCCATTGGAAGTCTTGGGACTTCAACCTAGCGGCGTGGTACAGGTTTTAACTTAGGCATTTAGCCGAATTTATGAATCTAATTGGAGTTATTAGCTAGATGGTAGCATGATGTGGGTATGTTTGTTTACAGCATTTTCAAAAATTAGTTGTTTTCTGGTTGGTGCAAAGTAAAGTTTGTTCTGGATCGCTTCCGAATATGAGCTTCGATCATTAGCCAAGTGAAGTTTTGTATAGTAGGAATCATAAACGTAACTTTCAGAGGTATCTCCCACGTGTGAATTTCGTAGCTATAATGTATCCAGTAAATAAATTTGTTCTTTCAAATCCAATTAATATCAAACAAAGGTATCCTGGTCTTCAATGATTTTTAACCAGCATTACTATTGAGCTAACTCTCACAAGCTTGGTACAATTAATCTGCCCATCTACTGTCACAACAGACGCTCAAAGCAGCGCCAGTCTGTTCATTCCCCGCCGAGTATTAGATCTGCAGCTTTCTCAGCTAAAGCATACACGATGACCTGGTAATGCGCTGAGATAGGGATTGGAATGACGCTAGCATCGACGACCCGAAGACGCTCTACTCCCTTGACACGTAATGCTGTGTCTACTACCTCTCCCATCTCCGCTGTCCCTGCAGCATGATAGAAGGTATTTGCCACACGTTGAACTCGAAAATCAATGTCTTCGTCAGTGGCGTCGTCATTTAGGGCCTTGTAACCGGGTGGGGGTACTTCGGCTTCAATGATGGCTCGTCCACTTGCCGTATTTTTGAATAATTTCAAAGCCTGTCGCACACCGTGTCGAAGAGCAACACGATCAGCTTCGGTGGAATAGTAGTTAGGATTAATGACAGGTGCGGCAGATGGGTCCGAACTGGAGATCGTAATGGTTCCACGTGAGGTAGGTGCCATCCCCAGGATAGAAGTTGCTATGTGCGTCCCATCGAAAGGAATCGGAACTTGTGCAAACGGTGCACCAGCTGGTGCATATACCGTTATGGTTTCTGTGTGGCACCGCGATGAGGCCAGAAGATCTTCGCTATCGGTACTGTCGTGATCGGCAAGCAATGCCCTTTGCATTAAGTCGGTTGGAGTGCGTTGCCAAGCTATCCAGTCAGACGGGAGCCCTTTGAGATACGAAGGCTCTGACCATAATGGAGAACCTAACGCAAGACCTTGCTCAGGATGTTGAAGTTTCCACCATAAGCATATCGCTAAGTGATCGTGGAAATTGCGGCCAACAGCAGGATTCTCGAACTTGATCGGGATTTTGTGTTTAGCCAAGTCTTTGGCTTCACCGATGCCAGATAGCATAAGGATCTGTGGGGTACGGTAGGTGCCGGCCGATATGATAACTTCCTTCATTGCATGAATAGTATCTCCATTTGCAAGCTTGACGCCAGTAGCCACCATACTTCCAGTTATTTCTTCAATCACAACGTGATCCACGAGAGTATTTGTAAGAATCTGAACTCGGCTCAGATCGTACGCCTGAGCTGCAGGCTGGCGTTGACCTTCGCGCCAGTTCTCAACCAGCTCGGATACTCCAAGTGGAGTACCACTGTTCGCATCGGGGATGAACTCAACTGCGAGTTCCTTCCACGCCTCTTTAACTGGCTGTCGTAATGGGTACTTCCTCTTGGGATCACTGGAACTGACTGACGCGGTGTGGATTGGTCCAGAAAACCCGTGTTGCTGGGGATCCGCATAGATATCAAAGTGCTTTTCTGTCTTTCGAAAATACGGAAGTAGGCCTTGATATCCCCAGCCCAAGTCGTCAACTTTATTTGCCCAGCGGTCATAGTCTGCTGCAGGGCCTCTGGTCCAGGTCCCGTAATTTATCGCCGAGCCGCCGGACAAGCCTTTAGCAGCGGCGGCATAACATGACCTATCGTTGAGGTTCTTTTGAGGAACCTGAAATCGTGAGCTTTGATGAAAGGCTTGGGAAGGGATGACCACCAACGGTTGAGTAAGCCCAATCTAGATCAGAGAAATGGGCCGAAAAGCAAGCCAAGGGCGATGATGTCAGTGGATGTCCAGTTGTGTTCGATCCAGCTTCGATAATTAGGATGGAACATTCTGGACGTCCAAGAGAAAGCCTTGAAGCTAAAACACAGCCAGCAAGACCACCGCCTATGATAATGAAATCTGCCGATGGGGGAATTGATGCCATTTCACAAAGTATTAATCCGAATCAAATTCTCCAAGACTGCAATCAATTCGAAGGAACTCAAAAGAAAAAGACATCATGTCGGTGCGTAACATCTCTTATAGAATCCAAGATAGAAATTGCGCCTCGTTCAACGTGCGAAGTTCTCACGTATGCTCGACATACATGTATTCTCGGCATAAATGTACTCTCGGCATACATGTACTCTCGGCATACATGTACTCTCGGCATACATGTATTCTAGGCATATGCATATTCTCGGTATACATGTGTTCTCGGCATGTAGGTTGATACTGACCACATACTTGCTTTAAAGCCTTGTTCGCGGTACGAAGCACTCGTATATTCTCGGTATACATGCATTTTCGGCATACATGTACTGTTGATATACACATTAAGTAGGGTTGATGCCGGCCACATATTTGGTTTAAGGCTTCGTTCACGGTATGAAGCACTCAAGTATTCTCGGCATACATGTATTCTCGGCACACATGTGTTCTCGGCATACATGTGTTCTCGGCATACATGTGTTCTCGGCATCAAAAAGGGTTATTGCCGAGCTTACATTTAGATTAGAGCCTTGGTCACGACGCGAAGGATTAATAAGCTTATTTTAAGTCTACATTGAGTTTGGCACCTCATTCTGGGTGCGAACAGCCAATCAATCTTTGCTCCATGAGCTGACGTGAGCTATTCAACATGCCTTAGGTAATGGTTGTAGAGGAGTGGCGTCGTGTGAGGACCGTCTGGCCTAGTATAGCATGGATTAGACGTCACACCGACTTACCTCGAAGTCTCGTGTGTGGGTGGCGAGAAGCGGGACCGTGAGATAGTAGTAGTGCACACAGTTGACTAAGGAGATTGTGGAAAGTCTATGGCTACTCTCTGTACCTTGTGACCAGCGAGGGAAACAGCCTGAATCTCTGCTGGTACTCAGCCCTTGCCTTGGTTGTCTTGGATGGCAAGAGGTGCTTGCAGAGAGACTCATTTATGATGCCCAGTCATATCATATAGTAATAGGAAATCCTTAGGCTGTTCTTAACTCATTTCTGTATATTCTTTATCCGGGCCATAATAGAAGGAGTAGGGAAATCACTAATATGGCTCGTACACAGGCTGATAGAGCCTTGCAATGGCTTCTTGTCCACTAGTGCGTCTAAGATTCAGTTAAGGGCACTAATAGTCTTCCAGAAGCCACATTCGCTCGTAAGAATAACCCCCACTAAAAGTGCTATGTTCCATCTTATACAAATACGCAGAAACCTAGATTTGTTGGCCGGATGCTTGAAGAGTAGATGCCTCAATTCATAGCAGAAGCTCTTCGAGTAATAGTTTTAGAAGTGAGGATACCCATACTCCCTGCTTCATAACGGTAGTCTGACTAGTTCGACAGAATTACCAAAACCACAACATAAATAGAAGTTAACAGATGTCAAATACTCTGATACTCCACAGAGTATTGTCTATACAGGTAGTTTACCTGTCTACCACATCTATGCCCGTTATGTTAGGTAACTCTAAAGCACATGCCACTTTGACCCCATTTAGTTTGAAAATGTGATTAGTATCTTTAACAGAGACACTGAAGAGTAAATAAGACTACTTTTACTTTACGAACTACTTATCATCTTTGAAAGCTGGTAAGACGACCCCCTTACACTGCCCGAACCCAAACCAATTCCCAGTATCCTTGCTACAGCACCAGCCTTCCATTACAACTTCATCGCCATCCATCAAGTAAGTGGAAGTGATATCCGTAAGATGCGCCAGGGTATTTCTCTCGAGTTTTCTCTCAATAATACAGCCAAGTCCAATTTTTTGACCTTTCTCGTCGACACGCTTGGATCATATTTAGTATCTCTCCACTCTCCAAGTCTATACATACTCACATCGCTTGAGATGGTGCCAGTTCCGAAGATATCACCCGTGGTGAGGCCCTCACCAGCGCTCGCAAGATGCGTGATCATTTGGCGAGGGGTCCAGTGGAGTTCTTTGAGATTACTCTGTCCAAGAACATGAGTATCGCTTTTGCCTACCGCAGGAAATAGAGGTCATTCTTAGTTCTAGCAGATCTATCATGGGGCCGCTCAGGAGCAAGTGGCATCTGGATCGAAAAGGTGCAACTCACGAATAACCTTGACCTCGACATTCACATCCCACGTTGCTTTAGCGTCGCTACCTTGCCATTCAAGATGCCCCAGTGGCTTTGGCGCTTGCAGCGTTGCGCGAGGACAGTGCGCTGCCTCCATTGCCTCGAGGGTCACAATCCACGGGGAGATAGAAGTTCCAGAGCCCTTGGAATGGAAAGGGCCCAAGGGCGGCATTTCAAAGGCTTGGATATCTCTTGAAGACCAGTCGTTTAACAGAACAAAGCCAAAGATATGAGTGGAAGATTCAGCGATGGAAAGTCGTTTCCCGCGAGGAACTGGATTGGAGACGAACACTCCCATCTCGAGTTCGAAATCGAGTTGCGCTGTCGGGGCGAAGACTTGTGATTCCAATGTGCGGATCACACCATAGGGTCTCGTGATGGGAGTGGCGGAGACGACTAGACTGGACGTGCGGCCGTTATAGACGGAAGGGAGGGCGAACCAATTTGGGCTGATCTCCTTGACGCCGAAGACTTCCGTACACTAAGTGCCATTAGATCATGCGAGTTGAGATAAGATAAGCAAAGGAGAGCGACTTAAGTACATTTCGGGTGTGTTCGAGGGAGCAATAGAAGTCAGAGAAATTGAAAGTCTGCATGGGATAGTGATTTTCGACATTTGAAAGCGATATAAAAGCATCTGGAAATCGAGCATGAAGCGATTTGTCCGAAAGGAAAGCTATTAGTTTTTCTCGAACTTGGAGCCGGCTGCTACCGGGGAGAGCAGCGAATGCATTTAAGGTGGGCTAAATGACATGATTTGGTTAACAAATAACCCGGCGAATGAAGAAGGCATACCTCTGAGAATGTTCCTGGCTCCAGCCTTGAAACATCTTGAAAGAGGCCCCCCTTCTCAAGAATCTCAAGATCGACCGCGCTGTCTTCGAAGGCAGTGGCACACCTCCGGGTGGGATTGGCTCTTGTTGAAATGATTCCGTAGGGAATATTCTCTATTGTGAATGGTGAGCCCTTTCCAGATGATGAGGGTCCATGTCCTGAGCCTCCGCCGTTATGAATCTTTTCAATGGTCATGTTTGGTGCCAAGACGATGACAATGCTACAATTAATCACCAATGTGTCCTAAAAGTTATGAAGAAACTTGCCTTCTAGAGTAGAGTTGCGGGGAAAATTATTCTGAGTCTGTACGATCTCTGGTAACTTATTGCCTTCAGGGAATCTGCTATTTGCTTGTTCAAGCTGACAGCTCATTAACTGCTCCGATCACGTTACACGGGACACCAATGGTGCCACTGCTGGCTTCTTGCGAGGATCGCAAAAACAATAATTAATGCATCGCATCGAGTCAATCAGGAAAGAGAAGCCTGATGGATGGCGCCAAATTGCGGTCTACTGCATGCAACAAATGAGGGGTTGGACGTCCGCGCACGTGAGCGGAAAGTTAATAATGGTTTCCTTTCCATAAATTCACAAACCTCAATAGGTCCAACAGTTTACATGGTTGTGAATCAAACCTTGGTTCACAAGGAAAAAGTCAAGATCAAGTTTGGACCTATTCATTTCAACTCTAGCAGCCTTTCCAGGAACACTTACTCGGCCTCGCTTCAAGCTCCGCATCATGGCCCAGGTCACAAAGGAGCCCCTCTCCGATCTCCCTCAGCTTCGACGCCTCGTCACAAGTCACAATGCAGAAGGCAAAGCGATAGTACAGTCCGCAAAGGATTTCGCGTGGCAGAAACTCGACGAAGACAAGATGGCTTTTAGCGTTGTCTTCTCTACATCATGCTCGCCCCCGGACCTTAACAACGAGGTCGACATCATTACTCACGACAAGCTCATGGAGAAAGGCGTTGGTTTAGTCAATCCGAACGGAAGCATCATTCGCTGCGTAGACTTTTCTCCCGGATACCGCTGCGGAATGCACCGGACTCAGAGCTTGGATTTTGGAATTGTCCTCGAGGGTAGCATCGATATGGTGCTGGACTCGGGCGACGTGCAGAGGATGAAGCGGGGCGACGTGGCGGTACAGCGAGCGACGCAGCACCAGTGGGTGAATAATTCCACGACGGAGTGGGCGAGAATGATGTTCGTTCTTCAAGATTGTAAGCCCCTCGAGGTTGGAGGCAAGAGACTGGGCGAGGATTTAGGGGAGGGACTGGACTTCTTGCCTCCGAGTGGCAATTCTTAAGTCTGAACGGTGTAGGGACTCAACGACAACAAAATGGAAATTGAATGTAATAAGTCATTCGAAACAATATAATTTTTAAGTTACGAGACTGCAAACCGTGTTCCACGTACAATTGGAGTTGATGGATACCCACCAGGAATACACTCTTCGGCACACCGGCCTTCGCTAGCTGCTGAGAGGGGAATCTCACAGCCGCAGTCTGAGACGTGGCATTCAGCAATACGTTGGCGATTACCAACTGAGTGAAGCGGTCATACAACCCCGCATTGATTTCCCTGATCTTATTGCCCGGTATAACAATCCCACAACGGCTACTACACCATAGCTGGTGACTCGGCCATGCGTAGTTTTGAGGGCACAAAACCACAGGGCTCTCATGTCTAGTCGCAAGCCACATACCAGCTGCGACCCATGTCGGAAATCCCGGCTGGGCTGCGATGCCGCGACAAAACGTGAGGGCCGTTGCTCAAATTGCATCCGCCGAGAAAAATCATGTACATTCCACGTAGGTTCATACCACTCTTCATGCAGATAGATCTGATCCAAAAGCGAACAGCATAGAAATAGGCGACATTCAGTGACTACACCGCTGCAACGGCTTGCTGATGTTGCCACCACGGATCTCAATGAAGCCCTTTTAGGACAAAATGAGAAAGAACCCCAAAGTTCTAGTACCAGTCTGCCATGTCACAGATGGGAATTGGAGAGCGCACGGCACCAGCATGCTTTAGCACTACATTATATCCTATGGGACATATTCACAGATCTCTTTGAGCCGCAATTAGGCATCTGGATAGGTAATAATTGTAATCCCTTCAAAAGGGTAGTTACGGTTGGATTAAACCTCCCCGATGGTCCAGTATATACTGATCATTCACAAGGGTCCAAAAACTCTGATATCAAGACTGATGGTCACTCTGGACAACGATCAAAACCCACCACTACCGTCCCATGTAGCTAGGAGCTTAGGTTTCTCAACATTTGCATCCGAAAGCACAGTTGTAGACCAAGCCCTCATGAGTGCCGTGTACGCCTTTTCCGCGCGCTGGCTTCCTCCGGAGCATTTCCGAAACTCGACGAGCACCACCGATGAGGAATTACAGGAAACTAAAGCGGCATTCTTGGAGACTATCTGGGCACGCGCGCAAAGTGATGTCTCTCGCGTCATGACGATGCCGAGTTATCGTTCGATTCTTGCTCTGTATCTATTCGGAATCACACCAACCTCATTGAAGAATAGAGCAACGCAGTTCAGTAACTTATGCTTGGAGGTTCACCTCAGCCATTACATCAAGTTGAGAAGCCTGTCTAGTATCTCAACACAAACAAGGACGCGTTGTTTAGGTGGAGGATCCTATAACGATCTATCATTGCAATCAAGTGACAGTCTAAATCGAGATGCGCTCGAGCGTGCCCATCTTGAGGACACCGCGTTCTGGTTTGGCATTGTCTGCGACACGTCGAGATGCCTCCTTAAGTTTCAATCATCCATCCTCCTCCCTGGGCTTACGGGCGACACAAAAGTGTGGAATCTTGTTCGAAAACAGATCGAAGGCTTTGATACGATTTACCGGCACATGCAAACTTCGAGAACTGTACTATCCGATAAGGATGTACTGGCCATCATTCAGTACGGATCATCATGCAAGACGCTTTGTTGGGCTGCGATCTCACATGTGCAGGACACCTTTATTCACCACATGACTGGCCTTACTCCTGCCATAGCCATTGAGAAGGCCATGACTGAGCTCGATCGGTTTGAGGATGTGTTTGGTCCACTTCTCGATCACATTGCAAGAGACTACTTACTCCTCGGGGAGAAATCTCGAGTGGGCTACTGTAAGTAAAAAAGATGACTCTTTCTCTCGGCAAAGAAGTTCCCTGAACCTCAATTGGCAGTTCTTCTAAATCTACACTACCACATGGGAGTGCTGATTTTCGTCGAAACCGTGGACACCTTCCAGGATCTATCCAAGACTATCAGCTCACGATTCAATAGTATTGACTACCGTCTGACGTCAACGAGAGCGATTGTGAACCTGGTCAATTTGAGCCTGCAGGTTGATGTCCATCGCGAATCTACTTCTAGTTTGCTACTACGGGATCCTTATCCGGAGCATATCAGTAACGGCCTTTCGCGAGCAGCGCATTCAATCGTGTATCTTTGTCGGTCCAAGCTGCTCAATACAGACGCCGCCAATGCCATGGCTTCTGCAATCCTGTCCGGGCTTGATATCTTAAGTCAGGTTTCTTATACGGCTGCTGAATCCCTTACGCCATTACGAGAGCTCTTCTCCGACGCGAAACTCATGGCCAATAGCAGTTGTATAACTCAATCGGCAGGACTCGTAGCACCCATTGCTGCCCTCTCGAACTCGTTAGTATCCTCGCAAACATTCGAAGATGAGATCATCAAGGAGCTCGGACAGCAAGCGAGTGTGGACCCGTCCCTCGTGAACAAAACAATCGAGCAGCATGAATTGATTGCTCTCTCAGCTGATTCTATGCTCGAAGATCTTCAGTGGATTGATTTTAATGCTATGAGACAGGACTGGTCGTTTGAGGTAGCTGAATTGCGACTTGTGTTCGGATATGGGAAGATGCTGATCTGTTGTTCTTAGGATTGTTTCTCAAGCCTGTAAGGTGATTAGAGGTACCAAGATCAAATGTGCTACAGTTCCGCCCATGTAGTCGTTCATGGGGGTAGATAGCGTAGCAGTTCTCACAAAGAATGAAAGTGATGGTTACGGGAGTAGCCACTCATCTAGCTGACATTAGGAGACCATAACGGGAGATATATGAAACAGGAATTTAAGCCTTTGATCTCAACTTACAAGGACGAAGTTGTTAGTATCGATGAAGAAATCCTTTACCTGCAATATGGAAGGGCCAGTCAAACTCAATGTGCAAGTAGAGACATAAATGTGGATAGCAACTACAGATAAGGAGATACATAGATACAGTATTTCACGTAAACTTCCTTCTATTCCGTATCAATGTGGTGCGATAAATGGCAACGTGATATAGGATGCCCTCGTAGACCGCGTGTGGATGCTCGTCTTTCCCCCAAAAATTGACTCCGGCCTGTCTACGGGGTTTGTATGTAACCACGGTCCAGAGCCACGAGACACCCATACGCCACCAGCGTCACCGGATAGTTCACGCTCAAAGTCATGACCACTAATCTGCACACCAATGCGGTAGCCAGCTGGAAGCATTACTCATATGGGCCAGATCTCAACGTGTAACTCATAGACTTCGCCAGGTGTGACGGGTAGAAGCTCGTCATGACTATGGAATGGGCAATATGGCTTGCTAGGTGCTATATCAAGCTTGCGATGCGAAGATTTCAGACAGCCCTGGGCAAGCTTGGAGCGCGGGTCGACGGTGCCTTGAAAGTCAACTTCTTTGCCCTTCGGAGAGAAGGCTTGGAGAATCACAAACAGATCTACATCGGTTGTAGACGACGATATAAAGACCCTGGCTAAGAGGGGGCCCGTCAACTCGGTTTCATATTCTAGCGGGGCCGAAAGAAACGCAACGGGAACTCCAAGAGCATCGAAAGTTGTGGCACTTGCTTGGGAAGGTTAGTTCCAACTCAGCGCTGTGTCTGAAGCGGAGAGATACAAGGAGGTCCATTTTGTGCTTGCCAACGGCGACTGAGACTCTTTGCGAAGCTCGAAATCTGAGCTAAAAGGCCTGCGCAGGTACAGCAAAACAGGCGCTTCCTTATCCCAACCATTATCAATATCTTTGAGAAAATGATCCAGAAATCTTTTCTGCAGAGCCATTCCCTCATCAAGGTAGAACCACTCCTCATGCTTGCTCGGATGTACCTCTAACTACTTCTGTGTCGACGCTGCCTGAGTAAAAGCTTCGAAGTTGCCTCGCTCGTGCAACCCAAACCCAGCTCAGTTCGCCGCACTCAGAAACTCTCAGACCAGTCGGGCCAGCGGTCCCGATAAAACCGGTCATCCAAAGGGTGTTCCAAAAGGTCTTGGAGAGGCCACAATCGATTCGCAGCCAAGGCGCGTGGGGAAAGCACATCTGGTCCCGAAGCGGACTCGCCCAACCAGACATCAGGCAGCGCGCCAAGATTGCCATGTTGCACCGAGAGAACCTGCCGCGGGTACCAAACATCCAGGAAGCCATTGCACAAGATTCACCCATGGCGAGCGATATCACCGTAGAAGTCCCCGGCGCTCTCCCAGATAATCATGGCGCAAAGATGTGGTGGTTGTACAGCGGCGACCAGCCATTGATTGAATGATGGCGAACTACGAGATGCCATACAGGCCCACCTTACCGGTGCACCACGGCTGAACGGCCGCCCATTCAATGGCATCGAAATGATCTTTTTGTTTCGCGCGGCGAGAAATGTTGAGGCGTCCTGAAGACCTTCCTGCTCCTCGGCTGTCGACGCGGATGCAGACGAAGCCCCATTTCACCCACATCTCAGGATCGACCGTCTCCCATACCATATTTAAGCGGGCTAAGCCGGGCAACATGTTGGGGTGGTTCTTGGCCATCCATTGCCATGGGGGGCATAGCCGACGGCCCATGATATCCCTTTGCCGTAAGGGCCTGAGGTCATGATCACCGGTGCGGGGTTTCCATCCGCTGGGCGGAAGATATCAGCGCGGAGGACGCTGCCATCGTCAACAGGAATAGCTATATCACGTTATGAAATTATATTTTTACTAACTTATTGAAGTAGGACAAAGTTATAGTGATATGGGCGAAAGTCGTTTCGGAAAGATAATGTTTCATTTAATTGATAAGGAGGAACAAGCTGTTGTTAAGAAGATTGATTCTCATAAGTAGCACTGGCTATATATAGCTAGCTGATGACACATAAACGCTCCCATCATGATATCCTAGCATCTATGTCGGATTAAATTTCCATACCTGGTCAAGCCAACAGCAGCCCGTTCTCACCCGATTTTTCAGCAGCATTCACGGACACGGAACGTTCCTGCACTTTACTTCCGCATATCCATTGTCTGTCTATTCTAATCCTCTGCTTCCGGCCACGTGATCGGATTATAAACTGGTCTCACCTCACCGCACCTCAATCTCTCTGTACATACTCTGTTATGGACTGGAGCTTTAGAAGGGAAGGCTGTCGATGTTGTTTGCACCCGGATTCTCGCTCACTCGGCCAGCTTGACTGCCGAAGCGCAACCCTCACTAATTGGAGGAAGTACAGTTTAGTTGTAGCTGCGACTAGATATGGAAAGTAAGGTGGATACCCTTACAATCATCATCAGTATCTCTCATGTTGCCGGTAATGACTAGAAGAGGAAATACCTTACATTGTAAGAAAACTAATGAGTAAGTGCCCTTGAACTGACTCCTCGCCGCGCTCGAAAAATGAGCCAATGGGTCTGGTGCCGAGGAGGGCCGGCCCAAAGAAGGGATCAACTCTTCGATCCTACAGAATTATATCGATTTCGAGACAGCTCCAAATAGAGAGCTTAGAAGACGGCCGGCAACGGAAGGCCTGATGTATACTGTCAACTCGGATGTAGATTAAGACTCATTTCATCTATCTCTGGATCGACCATCTCGCATACCATATTTGACTGGGTTGGACCGAGACACATGTTGAAGTCGTTCTGTATCATCAGTTACTGTTAGGACAAAAGGCCCTCGGACTATAATATACATTTGCTATATGGACCCAAGCTCATAATCACGGTCACGGGTGCCTGATCCGCTGGACGGAAGATATCATCGCAATGGGCGTTAACATCATTAGAGGAAATAACCACACCTTGTTGCGAAATAGAAAAACATGGTTGGTTACCTTACCTTTTTTTTTCTATTTCGTTTTCTTTCTTGTTTCGTCTAGGGTTTCTCCTTGGGGGGCTGAAAAATGTAATCTCGCTTCAGCTAAAACAGACTTAGGTTACTTGATTCTCTAGGCCTTCTCCCTCTTCTTGCTTTCGGCTAGCGCGCTCGAGCATCAACTCAGTATCTGCCAGACGGCCTTGGTCTTCATAGAGACTCCGGAGGTTGTTGACCGTGATAAGCGTCGACGGGTGCTCTGGTCCGAAGGCTTTCTCGTACCCAGCCAGAGCACGCTCATACATCGCCTCGGCATCCCCAAGGCGGCCCTGGCCTCTATAGAGAACCCCGAGGTTGTTGACTGTGTTAAGCGTCGACGGGTGCTCTGGTCCATGGACCTTCTCGTACCCAGCCAGAGCACGCTCATACATCGCCTCGGCATCCCCAAGGCGGCCCTGACCTCTATAGAGAACCCCGAGGTTGTTGACCGTGTTAAGCGTCGACGGGTGCTCTGGTCCATGGACCTTCTCTCTGCTAGCCAGAGCACGGTTATACATCGCCTCGGCATCCCCAAGGCGGCCCTGGTCTCTATAGAGATTCCCGAGGTTATTGACCGTGTTAAGCGTCGACGGGTGCTCTGGTCCATGGACCTTCTCGTACCCAGCCAGAGCACGCTCATACATCGCCTCGGCATCCCCAAGGCG
>PDLM01000024.1:0-71867 GCA_003369665.1 Coleophoma cylindrospora
TTTTTTTTTTTTTTCACAGGTAGAGTGGGTTCCAGGGTCGTTGTTTTTGTATGCCATTACTAAGGGCTACTGTGGTATGCTGCTGTCTTGTAGTGACATATTAGACCTGTAGTATTTTTACAGATTAGGATGGGACGAATAGGATATCCAAAGGCACATGCGTATTTTTTGTAGCGCCGAATCACTGTAATCTTCTTATCGCTCTCATCAGCGACACAAAGGGATCTAATACGGCGCTAAACTCAGACGAAAATCACTTTGGCGCAGGAGCTGGTGTGGCGTTAGACTTAAAAGTGTGAAGTTAGTCTCGAGATTTTCAATCGGCGATCGGCCTGTTACGAAAAAGGCCCGGAATGCTACTCTTATGCCTGTCACGAAAATGCCCGGAATGCTACTTCTATGCGCCCAAGATGAGGAATTTATATGATAGCTCAGAACTTTATCATGGCCTTGTCTTTTGGGTTTTTTACAGGTGAAGTGGGTTCTAGAAGACATTGTGCTTGTATGCTACTACTGCCCAACAACCGACAAGGAAATATTAACTTTAGAGCTTCCGTTATCAGCCAAGACAGTGTTTCAACTCTACAATCTTTCCTTTATTCTTAACTTGACTAACATACGAGGAAACTGTGCTTATATCTTCAGGACAATAACCTCCGTTCAAGCCTCTAAGTAGGCTTCTAAGTAGTCCCTCTGGCCAGTCAATTCCACTACAAACGACGAACGAAGCAATGTCTCCAACTGTTCGCTTTGTTCGACCTGCAACGACATTGACACCAGAAACGGTTGCTTTGGCACCCTCGGATCAGTTCATAATCCGCAATTTTGTTAGCACGATTCTGTGTTTTAAGCTAGATATCGACGCATCAATCGAAGAAGTTATTACCAACTTACATCATGGCCTTGCCAACACCCTCGTCGAATTGCCTTTCCTGGCTGGCACTCTTGTCCCGGAGAGCGAAGAGAGGTGTACAAAGCAAGTAAACATCCCTGAAGATGCTGGAGTCGAGTTCAAGGTTAATGATATGCGTCACAAATCTGGGGGCCCTTTGTACAATTTCGACGAGTTGATTAAGTGTGGTGTTCCACCTTCAGTTCTGGATTTCGAAATACTTGTGCATGGTACACTCATCCCAGGGTTGGAACCAGCCTGTCTTACTCTCCAGGCAAACTTCATTCAAGGCGGGTTGCTTTTAGCTTTTCATATGCACCACGCTGTTATGGATGGCTCTGGTCTCTTCAGTCTCTTCCAGTGCTTGGCCAAACACACAGCTGCCATCTCCCGAGCTCAGATAATATCCTCCTGTGATCTGATTCAGGATGAATGCCTCGATCGGACAGTCTTGTTCTCAGGACCGGCTCTACGCCAGATGATTGATTACCCTGGATTTCGACCAGCACAAGAGCACACATGGGCTGCAAAGGCCGATGCCAGCAAGCTTATGGCGAGGTTACTTGCTCAATCCAAAGACTTGGCCGCCAAGAGAGTGAATAAGTCGTGGTGGATTATTCGTCCTGACCAGCTTCGAAAGCTTCAGGAGGAGATGACATCTACCGAAAGGAACAGCATTAAGATGAGTTTGAACAGCACATTATCTGCTCTATTTTGGCGTCATATCAGCCTCGCAAGAAAAATGGATGAGAGTAAGGTTGAGTACAGTGGCCTAACGACTGTTTGCGACTTTCGCTCCCGGCTGGACCCTCCTCTTCCTCCCGGGTATGTTGGCAATGCTTTGATGTTTGCGAGAGCAAGCCTTCTTGTCACTGAGCTCTGCTCGGATGAACCAAATACTCTCTACAAGATTGCTCAGAGCATAAGTGAAAGTGTCAATTGGTGGGATTCTGAAAGAATTCAAGCTTTTCTTGGTGCTGCCGAGGGCACTGACATGAGATCTGTCGAGTGGGATAGTGACACTCATTTTGGGCCAGATGTGCAAGTCACTAGCACACTGTCAGCGTCATCGCCATATAGCATTGACTGGGGTCAGCAACTTGGGAATATGCAAGCACTGCGATTTCCAACAGGGGCATTTTATGATGGATTTGTCACTGTACTTCCACGTCTTCCCGATGGTAGCATCGAGTTCGTGCTGAATTGCGGATCAGATGTATTTACTGAACTTAAAGCTGATAAGGAATTCACCAGATACGCCTCATTCCTTTGTTGTTAGCTATAGTAGTAATTGTGCTATAATCATAATCCTAACCTCATTCTATTTGTTCAGATTAATATTGACTAGTCGCTGCTTTGTTCAATTTCGCCTGCCCTGTCCTCACCTACAATCTATACGCTCTGTATTACTTTACCCTTGCTCACCAAGTCGAATCAGGACAATCTCCTGTGGTGCAAACAGCTAGTTATTTTTTGAAGTTAGTTAAGTCTGTGACCACCGTATAAATATTTCAACATGTAGGCATGATCACAGGGGTCAAATTCAGTCGGCTGGTGATTGGAATAGCTTCCTTGCTATCAGGGTAACTAAATATTTCAATTCCTAGATTTTCAATCTGATGAATAAAATGGAACTTGAAGTCTACCTGGCGAGGATTCATTCTTATAGTACTTCCTTTTATATTCCTGACTAATCTACAGCCTGCTAATCAAGATATAGCTTGTAGCTACCCGGCGCCTAAGCTAGACAGATTTGCTGGGCAATAAAATTCTTGAGTGCTTCAAACATCTTTGTGGTATATACTTCATGGAAATTGGGCATGGAATTTGATGACAACATAATCAGGAGTTTTGAAAGCCTCTCCCAGCTGAGGCATAGTTTGAGCCACAATAGCAGCAGAGCTTTTTCTCTATGAAGAGGGACATGCAGGTGTGAATGAGGGCCTTGCTACTAGAAAGAGACTAGCTGATTACCGCGAGCCCGACGGATAGAGTTATACTTAGCAGGGAAATGTCTCGTCAAACACGAGTTGAAGAAATGCCGTTAAAGCTAACCTCAACGGCAAAGTTACTTTTTATCAGAAGACGGGTGAATTGAAAAAATGTATCGAACGGAAGATGATTCAACCCGCAGCTCTTTGGAACAAAAATAGCTCGCTTCCAACAACTCATCCCTTAGCGTCTGCGGCAACCATCGTTCTTTTGAAGCTTTTATTAAAGGTTGACACGATACGGGCACAATTTGAGTATACTGATTTAAACTGAAAGGTTCCTAATCATCTCTGGAGGAATCATTATCGCGAAGAGTATCGCGTCGTGAAAGTTTTTTAGCGTGTCAACGGGCTAGTGTTGTATAGGGTACGTTATAGATCTATACTATACATCGAATATTCAACTTTGTATCTTTTTTGAAAACTTCGGGTGCCTGTATGACCCTCCTATCAACTAAGAGTCATTCCATAAAGTAATATAAAGCTTATACTACGTTGTGGTAGGACGAGGGTACTTTAACATAGGCCCCACTCGCTTGTGAAATAAATTATATATAAATATAAATTAATGATTTTGCTGAGGTACTTGGAATTCTCACTGAAGAAAGATTGGGGGCCAATAGTGGGAAAGCTATCTATGGTCACGAGAGCTATTACTTTATCGTAACCACTAATCACAATAGGTAGATATTGTAAAGGTAATAGCTACGTTTTACGTATGAAGGGGGTACTCTCTAATCTGAAGAAACCGACAAATTAACATCAGAGGATACTCGTACTGCCCATACATGGGTACTGCTATTTTGGGAAGGAAAACGTAAATTCATTCATGGGGATTGGTATTCATGCTGTATTCTGGAAACCTACAGGGCCAACGGTTTATGGGACGCTCTCAGAAATGGTAGTTGTAGAAATTATGCCTTTGGGGAGGTCGTTGGTAGCTACTACTGTTTGAGTAAATGTCTCACCATGAGTCTAGGGATAGCTTAGAACAGAGTATTTTAACCTAAATTGATGAATTATGTCTATGGAACTAGTTATACCTTGACTACCGCTATGGTTCCTGTCTATAACGCTTTGCATGGAGTTTTGCGCTCTCTAGACCCCATATGTACTATCACAAAGAATAATGGACCATGCGCTCTTATGTGTCTGTGACAGATCGTCTACTCAATTTTCCTTAGAAAGATGCTAATAAGTTTTACTAAATAACTAACTAGATACCACTGCCAGAGAGTTATTGGACTTTACCCCGTGTTGCAACAGGCCATATCTCCTCAATCACACCCTTGCGATGAGCGTAATAGAAGTCATGGAGATTGATAGTTGGATCAATGTGACTTGGAATCATCTCAACGCGGGCGCCAAGAGGCACATCAGGCCCGTCGTCCCAGCTCAGCCAACCATGCTCATCACCCATAGGAGTGTATGTAACACCAGGCATGTTCTTTGGTTCAGAAAATCCACTGTCCGTAGGAAGAGATTTCAAACCTGCGTCTATCGTGACGCGATGTTCAGAGCCCGATTTGCTGATGACTGTGGACAGAATGGTAAGGCTTTGCGAAAAGAACCCACCGACAGCATTATAGTAGTCAGAGTCCATAAAAATAAAAGACCCAGGTTGGACTTCGGTGATGCCAGGAGTGGTTGCGCAGAATTCAGCAGTGCCAGTTCCACCGGTAGTGACAACTTGAATATCAAAGCCATTCTGGCGCAGCATGCTGGCCGTGGTCGTGAGGATGGCCATAGAATCCCTACACTGTGCCTCTCGTGTCTCACGGCCATGGACATGCTGGAGATGTCCTTCGTAGCCCTGAACGCCAATCAGCCTCAGATGACTGAGGAGGGTAATTTGCTGGGCGAGAGCGAGAGCTGACTCTGGCGCAACCCCGGTGCGGTGCAAGCCAACATCCAGATCAATCAGAACCTGGATCGGCTGTTCAATGCCAGAAGAGGACAAAGCCTCGTTTACAGCGACGGCGCCCAACTCGCTATCGACAACGATCTGGATCTTTCGATGGTTGCGGAAAAGCTCAACGAGTCTGCGCAGCTTGACTGGTCCGACAATCTCGCAGGTGATAAGCAGATCATCAAAACCAGCCTCGGCCATGACCTCGGCCTCGCTGAGTTTAGCCACACATCCGCCCGTGGCACCTGCATCGACAAGCTTTTGGGCGAGAATAGGGCTTTTAGTTGTCTTGAGATGCGGTCTGATATTGACCTTCATTGGCTTTAGTAGTCCCATCAGCTTGCGGATGTTTTCCTCCATTATGTCAAGGTCAACAATCATCGAGGGCGTATCAAGGCATTCTAGCCCATCTCCAGGCCTTGGATTATACATCTAGCAAGATTTATATGGTGTAACTTTGGATGCCCTGGAAGAGAGTAAGACGAGAGGTAGAGAAGTTGTCAATGATCGCCCCGCACTGGGGCGTTTTGGAGAGCAGCTCACTAGTCCTGATTAGGATCAATGGAAATATCTATTTGCACATCCTACCATCAACCTCTATTTTATCAGGTATGAGGACTCTACATTATTGTGATAATCCAGTGAACCCACAATGCAGTTGGTATTGATATTTCCATATTTTACTTCAGCCTTAGACCTCAAACAAACCACTTCTATCTCGGATTTTGACTAAGACTAATGCGGAAGGTCAGATAAGATGACTCATTAGTAATAATGCCGATAAAGGATTTGTTGATTCCATTCCCAAGTCTTCTCCCTTATTTCACTTTTACCAAGAAAAGGGAATGTTACTGATTGCTTTCGTATCGACATCTTCAGGACTCACGCGCTTAGATGACTATGGTAGCAGACTCAGCGCCACTAAGCTCCAAGGAACCTAGCTCTTGCAAGGGGCTCAATGATGAAATGACACCCAAGGATAATCTTATTGAAACTTTCAACTATGATTACTACCTTCGCGTGAGAGTTGAATTACAGAACGGCACGAAACCAGACCAATGTGAGGAGCTGGAGGAGATAGAATCTAGAGTCCGTTGTTTAACTCAAGGTAAGATGTTCCTTGGTACACTAGTTCGGTACTCGTACTTGGACTCATTCAACATAGAGTTTGAAAATAGATTGGCCCTTTCTCAAGTTCGGCTATGGCCTCGGAGGCTCGTGGATTGCCGGGATGTACAGGATGAACAGGATGTTAAGAATCATAAATGTTACTGGCTCATTGGATTGCCGAAGCTTACTTCGCCAGACTTCGCCAGTGCCAGACAGCTCCTACATGAATGGCAGAACGAGACTGCTGACGACACAGTAGGTATTAGCAGTAAGACTGGAGGGAGCAAGAAAATGGTCGTCCAAGCAAGGTTTCTACCACGAAAAGTGTTCCTCGAACACGATTTCAAGGAGGATATACAGAGATTAGAGCAAGAGACCGAGACAGATCGACAGGATCTCCGAAAAAGCTCTGCACAGGTATTTAAAAAAGCGCCCAGTAGTAATCCGCAACAAGTACGGCAACAATTCCTTCAGCACGTGATGGGTTATGAAAAAGATGACGCCGATAAGCACAAACCACCAGGAAAACTTCGACCTGTCAAAGAAGTGCTGAATCGTCTGAAGTACGATTCGAATTATGATCCGAACGACTACATCATTGGATATATCGACCGCAAAGCGGGAATGTTAGAAAAGCCAGTGCCGTTGTGGGAGGAGTTCGAACAGATCGATCTAGTCGCGTATTTCAAATTCCGACCGGAAAACCGTATTGTCTGGGATCGAGTTAGGAAGATAGACGACATTTTCCACAAATAATATAGACATCATGGACTGCAAGAATAAGATACCTGACCGATTATCTATGAATCCTTGGCTCGGCACATGCTTTTAGATAACAAACTACATTAAAAAATGTCCAATTATACAACTCAGAAACCTCGGTGTCTTGATTGAGACTTAAGGATTTTCCTTACTATAAAAGCGACCGATAAGGCAATTCCGAAACCTCGGCAACTGATTTAGGCTTTAAAGTTCTTCAGTCATAAATATTCAGGCTGTTACGGATTATGCCCAAAGGAGTATTTATACCCGGTTTTGGTGAGGGGGACATGTGCTGTCATTGCCATCCTTGACAAAAGGGAATGTTTTCATCCTATCAGAGATGTTAGGTATGTCGATTTAATATACAATTTCCCTTTCCGCGTCAATCCCACAGATATTCCTGTTGCACATGTTGATCCAATATATGCCCCGCAATTACTCCCCTCTTAACTGACACCTCTTGTAAACGTATTTATTATATGTGGCTAGGTCTTCAGAAAGCAGAAATTTAATTGCCGAATTAAAATCCTGATCATACTTGCCTTATCTTGCCAACCATGGCGTATTATTCTGGATTTCTCGTGGGGATCGTTGTTCTATGCTCTAATATTCACTTCACCGTGTCTTCTGTAACCTGTCAACAGCTATCAACAAGTAATATAACAATCGAAGCCTATTTATCAGTTAACTATGACGTAGATCAATTTGAATATTGGTATAGTCCCTATAAGGTCGTATTGAATCTAACTAATCCAACTCCCTAGGTCCTCCGCATGCGGCAGCCTTCTTCCAGGCTGTATATTGGTACCAAATACTGCTGATGAGGTCTCAACAATAATCAAGACGCTCCAAAGCAACGGCGAAGACTTTGCTGTAAAGTCTGGCGGCCACAATCCCAATCAGAATTTCTCGAGTGTAGCAGGAGGCCCTCTTATCAATTTAAAAGGTTTTAACCAGGTTCTCTATGACTCTTCATCAAGGACAGCCAAGATTGGAGCTGGCAATCGCTGGTCAGCCGTGGTTAAAGCTTTGCAGTCTTATAATGTCACGGTAGTGGGGGGTCGTATAGGCCATGTTGGCGTTGGAGGCTATCTTGTCGGCGGTGAGAATATTTTCTGATCCAAAATTCGACAAATGTTCTAACTGTTTGATAGGCGGATTGAGCTATCTTAGTACTCAGCATGGGTGGGCGTCAGATAGTATCGTCGAAGCTGAAGTTGTCCTTGCAAACGGATCGATTGTTACGGCAAGTGAAACAACCAATGTTGATCTATTCAATGTCCTTAGGGGAGGGGGAAATAATTTCGGGGTCGTGACAACCTATACACTAAAGGCCTACCCGCTTGGACAGGTACTTTAACACTAGTCCCTGATTTGACCCCTCTCGTGCTAACATTCATAGATATGGGGGGGTACCATGGTTTTTACTTCTAGTGCCAGTGTTGACGACCAAATCCTCTTGGCAGTTAGGGACTTCGTAGAGTATTATCCCGATGAGAAAGCGGCCATTATAGTCACCAAAGAGATCACAATCGCCAGTCTCGTTGAGATCTGGCTAATTTTCTTCTTCTACGATGGCCCAACTCCTCCAGCCGGAACATTTGACAACTTCACCAACATTGGTCCACTTGTTAACACATGCAAAACAACGACGTACTACGACTTTGTTAGCGCAGACGATGCCCTGGTCATTACAGGAGAAGTTTACATGATCACAACCGAAGCAACTACACTACCAAACGCAACGGTAGGACTCGAAGTCATGAGGTCCTATCATGACTATTATGTCGACATGGCAAAGAATAATAGCCTTGTTGCTGGTTTGACGGCTACGATGGCACTTCAGCCAATTCCTAAGATACTTGCACAGAAATCGAAAGGCAATGGCGGTGACTTGCTTGACCTAGATGATGCAGTGGATCGTATTTTCTTTGAGTTTGACTATTCCTTCACGAGCATATTGTCGGATACTCGAATGGACGCTACGGTCAAAACCCTGTTCACCGGTATTCGAGAAAGAGTTCAGGCGTTCATAGCCAATGGCACTATTCCGGATGCGTACCTTCCACTGTTTATGAATGATGCAAACTATCAGCAAGACTACTGGGGACGGCTTCGGCCAGAAAAGTTGACTTATGCTCAGGAGGTGCGAGACAAATATGACCCAGAAGGCTTCTTCAGAGACAGAACAGGAGGGTTTAAATTATAGATTCTTGCTACTTCCCAACTAGGTTTACCGCTAGAAAAACATCTTAATCTGGTCAAAGTATAAATGATACTGTAGAAGTTCTGCCTTGCAGTCTGCCTGCGATGCGACGCTCATAAAACAATGCACACTATTGGATGGTTTCTCAAATGTGAAATTTATGTCCTGCTTATCGCAGTGTTGATAGAGCTGATTGGGCTATATTTGCTAGCTGAACAAAACTGTCTCACTAGTGTACGATTTACGCAACAGCCAGCCACACCAAAACTACAGTGGCGGGAGTGCAAAACACTCAATTGTTATACTTAAACAACAGTATTAACATAATACAGCCTTGATAGAATTTCCATCAAATTTAACAAGGCGCTCGTTGAGTTCTTTTCCGCACAGTTATTTAGTTGGTAGTCCCGATGGAAGAGACACGTGATCCGAATATTGAGGGGCCTGGGGTAATAATATCTTACAGAATATTGTTTACCTGATGCTAACATGTTGAAGGTCATGCTTGCTTTTGTATTAGCAGGCGCCATGACAATGGTTGCGTCAATTATGTCTCTTGTGCTACAGTATAAGAGGGACCGGCAAGATTCGATACCAATCTGTCAGAATAACCCTATGTCTGGGAAAGTCTTACCTATCGATTTCTGGATTCACGTGTGGGAAGAGTTTCTTTTACAGTTCTCAGACCAGCAGCTGCTACTAGGGCTAATAGTACTGGTTTGCGCATTCCTGGAATATTTCCATTCGTCCCTTGGAGGCAATGATAATTTCTGGCTCGCAGCGGACGTAGCTTGCTTTTCAATGTTCAATCATGCCTTGACAATGCTAGCTCTGCTGACCTTCTTCAGGAAACATAAGAGGCTGGCTGTTCTTAGAATATTCTTCATGATGGTAGTGTTCGGGCTATGGGCAACTATCGAGTTCTATGAGCTATACCCAAGCGGACCTTACCACAAGCCAATACGACTTGTTCGCTTCTGGCACAGCGCTACGTATATCGAATACTTTGGAGTATCATGGACCTATGTATTTACCTGTTTTCCTGTCTTTATTTCTAAAGAAGCTATTACTGTTGGAAGAGCGATATGTTCGAAGGATGCAAACAAACTCAGAGAAGGGTTGAAAGTCTGGAAAGAGAAACATACGTCGTCGAGCCGAAGATGGTACACCCTATTACCTAATGAATTCCGCTCTACTCTTGTCAGACTCCTCTTCAGACTTGAGAATAGCTCCAAGCGGAAGAGAGATACAATTAGTATTCTTTACGTCCTCTTTTTATCCAAGACAGGAACTGGAGTTATTCTATCAACCTTGTGGTTTTTCACTATCTCCGCACTAGGCGTCGCTTTCTTTTCTAGTACGGGTATAGACAGCTGGGACTATGGACAGGCTCCTTCTCTTACTACGGCACTTTTGCCAGTTCAATCCTTTCTATCAGCAATCGCTAGTACGTCATAGTCAGGTATATCTGAGATCCACAGCTAAATATGACAGGCGCGGAATCCTCTCGACGATCATATTTACAGTTAGTTTCAAGAGAGGAAGACTTCTAGGACTTGGAGTTGCACGTTGTACTACGGCAGGCTATACTAAATTAAGTAGTTAGCTTTGTAACCATATGGCCTCAGAATACCCATACTATGTACACTTAGATTTGAGCTTTACGACTCGTGCTGTAATATAAACTGGACAACGTCCGTTCCCTGTATACAGGCCCCTACAACCCCCTGTGTTATATCATAACCTGCCCCTCGCTCTCGCGTACGCGTCAAGGCCGCGCCATAACTTGATGTATTTTGCGCGAGATTTTTCTTTTACCTGTTATAGGTTGCAACTGATTTAGTTCAGTCCAAAGACCGATCTTATTCAACGGGAAAATAAGCGCATTTCCGTCATCGTCGTAGATAGCGACTCGCTTTGTCTCGATCAATCCAGCTACAGGCAAGTATTGGAGCCCGTCCGAGGCTTATATCCTTCGAACATCTCGGGGGTAAATGCGATCTGGCTGAGTATTTTTACAGAACTCTACCATCTTAGACTTGAAATTGACCAGACAGCTAAGGTTAATTTTTGCTATCGTGGTATTTCAGCAATGCATGGCCTGTTTCCTCCAAGCATGAGTACCGTTGAGGACCTGAGAGTGAACCTCATTGTTCTATTCAGCTTCCGCAATTTTGCACTAACGGCACTGTGCCACTGGATCTCTGACCTGGTCCACCAGCATATAATGTAACCTTGAGTCCTAGCCGTCCTCCTATTCATCGTTAAGAAGTGATGGACGGATCTTTTCCGCGGCCAGTTTATCTTTCCTGCCTTTCCAAAGTCGTGGTATCACACCATCTTCATGATTCACCACTTCGCAGATGTCCTGGTACACAGTATCGAAGATTTGGTCAGGAATGAGGATTGGTCAGAACTCTTGAACAGAACGGTGACCAAAAACCTATAATATAAGCGAACGGCTCCCCAAGCCAAGCCAAGTAAGAAAGTAAGCTATTATAGCTAGTTTGTCATTAGAATTACTTTTTGCCGTCTACCTAACCCAATGAAATTGCGATTTAACTTTCAATCTCTACAATCAGCAGATAGGATACAGCCGGTATGGTGGATGCCATAGAGCAAACTCCAAAGGTTACCACCCTGATACTATACATATAGTATAGTACGAAAAGTACATACGATAGCAACGATCCATAGTAATAGCGCCAAAACTGTCTATGGGGATCTGTGCTTACAAAGTTTATAAAGCAAAACAGGACGAAGGCGAATTTGCATGTAACTGTACACAGGTGTAAATCGAAAATGTTTCAAGCCATCGCGGCTGGGCTGTTTTTCCACAGAGTTGGGATCTTGCTAACAACAGAACAGTGCCAGCTTTACTGGGATGTTCTGCACTGGGGTCTAATATTTTTTATGTTACCAATAATATAAATGCAACAATAAAGTCCTAACCATGGGTGGATTATTACATCGATCTTCCCTTTGGAGACGAAAAAGCTGGCCGAATTTGGCACGGACCACCAAACACACCACTACCACCATCTGGATCAGAAAACAACCCAGAACATGTATAATAGCTACAAAAGGCTACATGACTATAGAAGGGCCAAAGGACAGATGGCACAATATTAAAGGGGTATTTCTGTAACATGTTTTGGTGGGAAGTAACCCGTGCCAAATTCGGGCAGTTTTTTGTTACAGTGGGGAAGAAAGGACCAATATCCCAATCAGGTCACGTTGGTCCGTCACATGACCGAGACATCAGGCAACCTTCGTTAGCGTAGATTCGGGAGCTCGGGCAGCTTACTGTTTCCAGCAGTACAGGAGCCTAGTTCAAGGCGCAGCACGGAGAAGTGGCAGGCCAACATCGTTCTCGAACTTCACAATACTTCCTATAAAGTACCTCTCGAGCTCCTCGACCGTGAGAAATAATGGAAACCCGAATCATGATATAGATAATAATATTTATCTCCTCGATCAGTGGCTTTGACCATGTCCAAAGTACAGCATCTGTCTGTGTTCCCCGCAGAAATCCTCGCCCATATTTGTTCCTTGATAGGTTCAGATATTGAATATCTGGCGCGCGTGGATAGCTTCTTCCTGAACTTCTGTCGTCCCTGGATCCTTCGGGGTCGTTACAATGTGATTCGGGACCGGAATGATTGTATGATTCCACGGGTGCTGAGAGACGTCCTAAAAGATCCAAACATTATTCCGTAAGCACATTCCATCCCATTCGAAAGGTTATGCATTCATCACTGAAAAAGAGGAAATGGCATCAATTAAAAAGTTTTCGTGACCACTGATGGTTACGTAGTTACTTCGATCGCCTTGAGTTTTCGTGGCATCACTTTTTCATTACCGTTACAAGCAATGACTGTCAAGCTCTGATCAAGGAAAACATGGATCTATATGAAGATGCAGTACGTCGGCTCATCCCTGAAGTTGCGCAGGACAAATGGATCGAACATATCAGCATCTTCAATGACGACGCTCTCAAAGCGCTCTTGGTTCTGAGCGTGCCAAATCTCCGATCTATAGATTGGGATCTACACACTAATTATGAGTCTCAAAGGAATGCCCCTGAAGGAGCTGGGACGTAAGGCGTTCTATGGTATATTGGATTCACAGATTAACCCTGTTCTATAGGCATTTTTTCTTTGAGTATCTAAGAATTACCGCGGAAAATCGTGATACTCGCCCAGCCATTGGTCTGAAAGAGATCTCAATCCACTCGGACTGGGCGCATCATACAGGCGACTTCGTGCAATTAGATGAAATAACCGAACTTCTCACTCTACCAGATTTGCAAAAGATATCCTTGAGTGATTTTCGAGGCGATGATTACGAGCTTGCAGCGCTCCCCTCTTATGGTTCTTCACTACAGACCCTAGAGCTGCGCCATAATTTCATGAATTCCTTGGCACTTCAAAACTTTCTAAGTCGTACGCTACCTCCTTGATGCTAAACATACAGTGCTAATCGCACCTAGCTATTTCCGCACTAAAGAGCCTGACCTGTGAGGTTGAAAAATCTGACGGTAACTGGTCTACAGGCGACGACGAACCATACATAATACTGGAGGCGGTATAGTTCTCCTCCTATCCTTGTATACCGGTAAAAGCATTACTAACTAACTCAGATTGAGAGCACTTGCGCTCCGACCTTAGAGGTTCTATGCCTCGCTGGAAATGAATACGAATTCGTAATAGCCTCACTCCAAAACACTAGAACATTACTAAAACTTAACATACAGAGTGACTTTGACGAACAACCGGACACACTTCCGACGCTCCGCAAATTTAACAACCTTACACAGTTTATAGTCAGCGCACAAATATTGTCACAAAATTTCCGTTTTCAATCCGAAGTGATTGAAGCCTGGATGATTGAAAACGACTTGGTTGAAGACTTCACTAGCGATCTGCCACAGCCAAACCTCGGAACTCTGATGCCACCAAATCTTACAGTCTTAGAAATCAGAGGTTGTATCGACATGCATAATGCTGGAGACTTAGGAAAAGCGCTATTAGACTTGTTGGATGCCAAGGAGTCACAAATCCCCGAGGAAAGAATAGCAAAGCTGGAAAGGATCCATCTTAATGTTACTGAATTTTCTAATGCTGATTGGGAGTCGGAGGTTAGGTCAAGATGTGAAACACTCAGTATAGAATTCTTAGTTCCTATCAAAAAGACATGAGATTGGTTCTATAAACCCCAGATCATAAACTAGATAATATAAGTTGATAGAGAGAACAGTACTTTATATTTTAACCTCCAAACATACACTTAGCCAAAATCTTACTGACCCAATGGTATTATGTCTTGGTTTTGACCATATTCCTATTACCGGTGATAAGATTAAAAAGAAAGGGCTTGAATAGGATCACTCCAATTTCTCTGACAACATGGCCCTACAGATATGAACATAGATGACCCATATCCGCATGGTTTTAATATCTTAGATAACGCTGTTATTGGTTCAGTAGACTTCCCTAGATTGATACCTATGCATTGGGATTGTGAGTTGGAGATGACTGGCGTGAAGAGTGTGCTTCACGCTGTCCTGCAATTGTAGAAATCAGTGGCATCAAATCTCGAACATATTATATCTTTTAGGCCAGCAAAAGAAGGATATTCATTAAATTTACCATCCCTATAATTGATACCAGTTGAACATTTCAGTAGACCTCCTTCGTCACTTTGGCTCCTGAAAAGAGCAAAAGTTTAGCTAGTAGACTATGACTCCCTACCTGAGCTGCTTGCAAGGCATTTCCGTACTTTCCCCCTACCGCATTAACCTCAGCACCACAGTCTAACAGGAACAAAACTATCAGTTGATAACCGTTGGCAGCAGCGGCCTGAAGAGGTGTACCGAAGTCGCCTTCTTTAACATTCACATTGGCTCCAGCTCGAATCAGAGACTTGACTATATCCTCCCTTCCGGCCGCAGCTGCGATGTGCAATGCAGTACCGTACTTCGGAATAGCAATATTGACATTTGCACCACGAGAGATTAGCAGCTCAGCAATATAGGAGCTTCCTCCTTGAATCGCCATTATAAGAGCACTTCCGTACGGCTTGAGGTGCGCGTTGACATCAAAGCCACTGTTTAAAATGTCCTCCACAAATTCCGTTCTCCCAAGATAGCTTGCAGTCTGTAGGATATTTCCAAAACTACCACGTTGGTTATCCAAGCAACTTTGAAGACTGAGGAAGTAATGAAATGTTGAGAGACTTCCCCCCGAGACGGCCGCCATGGCAGGACTGCTTCCACCAAACCGTCCAAGAGCGTTGATGTTCGCTCCTTTAGAGACCAAATATTGTACGAGATCAAGATCATTCTTAGCAGCTGCACATTGTAGTGCACTCCCCCATATTTTGTTTTCCGAATTGACATCAGCTCCATTCTCAACCAAGAATTGGATTACCGGTAGAGAGTGCTGAGACAAAACCACTGCACGGAAAGTGTGGTCTAAAGTTGCCCCATGGAGTTTCTCCTTTCCTTCCTTTTGAATCATCCACCGAAGAAGATGCAGGTTTTTACTGTTTGCAGCCTCTTTGAAAGCATAGTGAATGTCAATTTCCCCACACAAAACAAGAAACTCGCATATCTTCACTTGGTTGGTTCCAAGAGAACTCAGATAAGCCAGTCTTACTTTGCGGCTCCTCTCAGGCACATCATAAATCGCACAGAGTAGTAGAACGAGAAGGTCCTGTTGTCCTGTGGCGGCAGCGAAGCTAATTGCGGTGGTGATATTGTACGAGAAACCGTCAAAAGTAGATGACAAAAGAATGGATACCATGGGGATAAATCCACTTTCGCATGCGTCCTGTAGTGCAGATCGCTCGCTGATACCTTCTCTGAGGAGCTTCTCTACCAATTTGATGTTGTTCTGTGATACAGCACTTTTGAATAGCCGCCTTTTTTGTGTGCGCTTGATAGATTGACGTTTCCCAGAAAGATAATTGGCGACACCAATATGACCTCGACATTGAGCAAACTCTGCAGAGCGTTCTAGGATGGCTAGTTTTCGCTCATCCACAAAAATAAGAAAGCTTGGTTGCTCTGCGAGGTATTCAACAACATCCAGATGGTTGTTGAATGCAGCATAATCCAAAGGTAGTTTTCCTCGATCACAAGCAGACCAAATCTTTTGCGAAGATGAAATCAGAATAGAAAGCAGTTGCATGTTCCCATTCATTGCCGCAACATGAACTAGATTTATCCCACAAGGGCCGGGTATATCACAGTCAACCCCTTCCTGTATCAAACGAGAGCAAGTCATGTAATCTTGACGTGTTGCAGCTTCAAAAATCATTGGAGAAACATGTCGTTCCTTGCTCAACTCAGCCAACCTGTTCAGAATAATGCCTTCGCGAGAGACAATCGCTTTTGCAGCTGTCAAACTTGGAGTATCGGAGACCGGTGACGATTGACTGCTATTAGGCACAGATTTGTTTTCCTCGGCGGCCATATCGGACGCATTTATTGCTGGAAATTTGTTGCCGTCCTATGTATGTCAGACAGCGTTGCTGAAATTCGGGAATCTATTTTCTTACGAACAACAAAAACAGGGTTCCTAAATTGGCGTGGAAGATTAACAGGAAGAGCCAAAAGCTATGCAGGATAAGCCCAATGCCAACAAGCAAAGTCAACAATTGTTGATAATAAGCTGAGCCCTCTAATCCCGACAGTCTCCCTGAGATCCGTGCTACGACGGCATAAAGTTCAGTTTCGATATCGCTCAGTTGTCCCTTCCCAGCGCCTAATTATATCAGCAATTCTCTAGTGTTAGATGTGTTAAGGACTTGTCCGCACCTTTTTTTTGATCTGCCGAAGAGAGGTAAGGCATTATCGCAAATTTCGTCATCGAGTTGTGAAACGAAGAGGATCGTAGAACAATAAAAGATTGAAGCAATTCTAGTTAGAATGTAAGACGGATCAACCACTGTCTCAATTCTAATATACTTATATTGATTTGGATTGAAGTTTTAAATCAACATCTGAAGGTGTCTAACAACCCTGAGACGCGAATCATTTCGTAGCGGTTGACTGCATTGTTTGAAACCAATAACCGCCCGACCCGGCGCCAACCGCAGCCCCTCATTGAGACAAATGGACATCGTGCCATCGTGCTACCGAACTAGTCATATCGTATACAGTCTTGTCCTTTGCTCGGGTGTAATCTTGGTATCCAGGAAAATATTAGCGCCATCTAACGGCTCTGACAGAACCCCTCTCTACATCAAACAAGAAAGGCCTGCTCTGCGGTCGTATGTGTAAGAATCTGCTGACAAGGTAATCAACCTTCAAAAGCTGCCTTGCCTTTAACAAGCATTGCGACGTCCTCTCCATAGAACAATTTGAAAACTGCACGCGCGACATTATATGACTTGAAGTGAGTATAAGCCGTATTTGAGGTAATCATAACGCTTGGTGAATGATTCTTAAAGATTCTATTACAGTCAGCAAAACGCCTATTTGGATAAAAAACAGCATTTCCATCAGCCGTGAGAAGGGTGGCGCATCGTGCGCGTCTCCACAAAAGCTTAGAACGATAAGAAATGCCAACTCCTGGCTCGGTTGTCAACAAGATTTTCATTCCCACTTCAATGAGAGCTGAGATTTGTTACATGCATGGCAATTGGAGAATCTGAAAGTAGTTGTAATTCGATACCTATAAAACTGTGTCAAAAAGGGATTTAGTTTTGGAGACATGGGCCCGCTAGAACGTGGAAAACATGGCAGAGTATTTGTACGAGTACGTCAACGGAAGAACGGCGACCCGGCATCCGAACTTCCTGAAGAGCGTATAGACAACCACTGAAGTGTCATCGTCAAAATAACCTAATAACAGTGACGTTTGTAGCTAAGTAACCAATAACAGCCAATCAGAGGAGTCGAAGCGTCCCGTATCTGGGTTCTCGCAGCAACCTTACAAATCACCTTCCATATCTGTCACAACCTGCATGATTCACTTCTTTATTATATAAGTGGTAGAAGACTCAACATTGAGCACTTGACAAATTCATCCTTAGTCTCCTTAAAAGTGTTAAGATCTCATACACCTATATGGCTCACGCAGGTGCTAGCGTAGTACCCCTGGTAGCAGAAGTGAGTACTCAGTCTTATTGGTATAAAGAATGGACACCAAAATAAGTTAACAACTTTCACCCAATTAGCCTGATGATTATGAAGTTGACTCAGCAGTTGGAGAAGTAAGTATATCAACCGAAGTCGTTCTTGAATACAAAATCAGAGGATGCGCTTATACTGTGTAGGAAGATCAAGCGAGTTCAACGTCAATCGCCTCAAGTATTCTCAAGTATCGGGAAGAGAACGGAAGAAGATACCATGCTTACAAAGATGGAAGTGCGTAAACAAAACCAACACCAATAAATCACCAACTCCTATAGCATTGGAGCCCTCGTTATTTTCAGATTGAACAACTAACTCACACTTGATAGAATATGCACTTCCCAATGACGAGGTAATCATCTATGGCGCCTTGTACTTGAGTGATCATGTATCAAATTAGCTAATTTATGAAAGGCTGAAAATGATCGCTTAGGCAAGAGAAAGCCATGAAGTAATATGCCAAGAAATCAAGCTAATTAAAAGCTAGACCTGCAACATCACCTATTCTCTCTGACTTTCGATGGGAAGTTACACCTGAGTCCGATTGATAAGAGCAAACTACATCGAATCTTGGACGCAGGTACTGGAACTGGTATCTGGGCCATTGACATTGGTAAGAGATCGTCTACGTCTCTGATATAACAGTTTACCAAACATACAATTCCAGCCGACCTATATCCCCAAGCAGAGGTATATTGAAGCCGACCAATACTAGGATTATAAGAGCAGAGCTGACAACATTAATAGGTCGTAGGCATTGATCTCAGTCCAATCCAGCCAACATTTGTCCCTCCAAACGTCTCGTTTCAAATCGATGATCTTGAAGAGCCTTGGACCTTCAACTATAAATTTGACTTAATCTACGCGCGCACCATGAGTGGATCACTTTCTGATTGGCCAAAATTCTTTCAACAATGCTTTGAGTAAGTTATGCACCCATGATATACTAAAGATTGAACTCGCTGTTTACAAGATTTTCCAAGGAATCTCAATCCTGGAGGTTATCTCGAGATAGTTGATGTTGAAATGCCGCTGAAAACCGACGATAACACGTTCCCCAAAGACTCTGCATTATTGAAATGGTCCAAACTAGTGGTCGAAGTATCGTCAAGCTCCGGGAGACCTTTGATGAATAGTGCGACAAAGTATATATCGCAGATGGAAGACGCTGGGTTTTCGAAAGTTTTCCAAAAGACGTTTACATGGCCCATGAATCGGTGGCCCAAAGATAAGCATTATAAAGAAATGGGTTCGTATGAACTCCCCTTTACTATCGCAGCTATGTTAATCTAAGACTTTAGGTTGGTGGAACTACGAGAATATTGCAGGCGGTTTGTCCGGCCTAAGCATGGCACTTCTCACTCGCGGGCTTGGTTGGACGGAAGATGAAGTTGAATTTTTTCTAGTTGATGTAAGAAAAGAGATGAAGAATACGAAGATTCACTCTTATTGGCCAGTGTAAGCTATATTTCATGGTTTCACAGGAACACGCTTTACTGAGTAATACTTTAATTTTCGCCTGCTAACAGTTGCTTCAAGACACGTCTACTATGCACAGAAGCCAGAATAATTCGACAGTACTTTTCAAGATTCGTTCGGTTGATTGCTCTTTGTGTATCTGGTAATTGGTATTCTGGCTGGTAACAAATGTAAGTTAGCCATAATGAAACTTTAAATCAACGTCAAGTATACACCAATGAATCATCACAGGTCGATTACACACTGTGTGATCCTTCTATCATGAATATCTACGTTATTTTCCTTTTCAATCTCCATCAAACACGAAGGAGATGTATCTTTCATGAAATCTGTGTACCTCTGAATAGCTATTGCTGGTGGCATCATGGGACGCTCGCCATGTTTCCGCGAATATGATATGAGCTTTGTATTGGAAATGCATCTATCACTACAATAGGGTTGAGTTATTTGATGAGCATCATAATTGGATGGCGCAAAGGAGGTAGCAAGCTACCTTTATGTCACAAAGCACACACTGCTCGCGACAACTGAGAGACAGTATCAGCACAATAGACAATGGAGCAGCTCTGAAATCCCAACCCTCGATTAATTGCTTGTGTGCCAAAACACCAATTGCATTCCGGTTCAATTATCTGCACTTTTCGACAAAGGACGTGGTCTAAATAGCAAGCATATCGTCCTAAGCCCCTACCCCTGACTTTTAATTGATTGCATCTTGGCAAACAGCTAGCGCTTCTAGATTTACCCGACTTCTTATAATATTATAGTTATTCATCCATTTCGTTCATACTTCATCAACACTGCCACCTTGAAACATGTCATCATAGCAAACGGTCTCCCCTTACAAAAAGTATGCCGAAAGACCGAGAATACCCACAAGGCCGGCCAACGGAACAGATCCCGCATGGCTCGCCCCACCAGTAGATACCGCGCTGGTGGCGCTACTGGAGGGGGCGGTGCCGGAGGGAGAAGTGCCGGTAGTGGCGTTTGAGCTGGCACGTTTGAGCAGCATGAGCTCATCCATCACTGATCCATCACTGCCACGGATGGTGGTCCACTTGAGGGCTGTGGAATTGAGGACGGTAAGCTTGCTGAAACCATAGTGGACCTGGTCGAGAACCGCCGTGATGTTCAAGATACCCTCACCCTCACTCAAGGTGCTATGACTCTCAATGTTGCCGGCCATGCCATTGATCAGATGGGTCATGGAGTTTCCGGGGTTGGTGTAATATGTGTTGTTGTTGATGATGGAGGCTTGGTCAATGGTCCCATTCACGCCGAGAGGGAACAGTCGCTCATACCAATGAATGTGGCTGAAGGGGAGAGAGTTAGATCAGTATTTAGAAGGGAGCGCTCTGGAAAGATGCAGCGAGAAAGCTTACCCTGATATATAGGCATCGACTCCGTTATCAAGTAGGAGGGCCTCGAAAGCTGCGCGAAGATGCTGCTGATAGGATGAAACACCGGAGCTGTACATTGGACGATGGTTCATCGCAATAACCCACGGGGTTTTGGTACGGTCTACACCGGCGAGATCTTGAAGTAACCACTGGTACTGTGCATACGCCTTGGTGTCTTTGTAACTGCCGTTGATGGCACCAAAGGGTCCGCTGTCCGTCACATAAGTCTCGTTAGGCTTGGGAGAGGTCTCATTGCCCGTGAGATCGGCCGCAAAGGGATATTCCGGGCTGTTGGCAAAGTCGGTCTCACCGTCCATGGCGACAAAGTGGGCAAGGCCATAGTCAAAAGAGTACCAGAAGTTACCGACACCACCCACCTCGTCTCCAGGCATGCGGAACCGGTTCTGGTAGGCGGTAAAGTTTCTGGTCGCGTTAGAGAAGATGTCCGATACAACGGCAAAAGGGATGCTCTTACCTCTGCGAGGGTGGGCAACTGAAGTAATTGAGTGCCTCGGTGGGAGCCGTGGCATTGGTCTGGTTGCTGTTCAGGTAGGCGGTGAGAACATTGCCAGGACCATCAAACTCACTACAAGTGGCCTCGTGATTGCCCGGCAGGACCATATACGGGACTTTGGCGGTGACATTGACGACCCACTGCTGCCAGAGATCCCAATTGGATTCGTAGAGCACGCTCATTTCCCCGCCCAGAGGACCACCTTGATTGGGGATCTCGCCGGCGGGGAGCGGGGTGGTGTAGGCACTGGTCACGCCGCCGGGCAGTTCGGAGGAGCTGCCGTTGTAGCAGACGGGCCAGTCGTCGGCGCAGGGCAGGATGCCGGAGTACCAGTCATCCGCATAGCTGAGGTCTCCCCCGTGCACGGCGAAGGCGACCCCGTCATCGACGGCCTTCAGCAGTTGGCGGTAGGTGCCGCCGGCGTTGGTGTATCCCATGTCGTTCAACACGGCGACCGAGAACTCGGTCGGGTCGCCGGCGGCCAGCGCGGTCGCGAAGCTCAAGACGTCCGAGGCCGTCGTGCCATTGGCGGCGGGGATCTGGTAGTAGTACCGTGTCCCGGGCTGCAGGTTCGGAAGGGACACCTCGTGGAAGAACTGGCTGCACTGCGTGACGGCCACTTGCGAGCAGGACGGGGTTCGGTCATAGCTTCAGTCGGGTCAGCGGTCACGTCCGGTAGATAGTGTTCGGGGTAACATACGTGTGAGAAAAGCCCGTAGCGGTTTGATTCAGATTGGTCGCAAGGGTGCCCCATTTGACCGAGGGCACCACGCCCAGGCCAAAGGGCGTCTGGTAGTGGATGTTGATGCCGTTGGGAACGTAGGCCAGAGCAATGACGTTGATGTTGTTGGTGGGGTTCGCCGACGCGGGCTGCACGGCGGGGGGCTCGACCAGACGGGGGAAGCCTTTGCCATTGCCATTGATGCTGGGGTCCACCCAATCTCCAACGGGCACCGCGGGGCCCGTATATGGATACTCCTCGTCGACCACGGGCGCCGCATACACGCAAGTCAAGGCCGACAGCGCACCCAGCAGCGCGGATGAAGCTGTTGATGTCTTCATGTTGGCGTCAATCGGCAGTCGGCGAGAGATGATACCGAGGCGGGCGGGGTAGCGGTATGTGACCCTTCAGGAGGATTCCGGGTCTCCAAGTACAGAAGAGACGGACGGGGGAAGAGGATCACAGGAGGTGGGATGATGCCAGCCATGACGAGGGAAGTGTGACCTGGTTATATACATGGCCTCTGTCTGTCGGTCTGACTCTGCATTGATATTCGCATGGCTGGGCATACAGAAGCTCGATGGGATGACGGAGCTGGGGAGCGGCACGTGGGCCCAGCGATTGCGAGGAATTGAAGCTTTCCAAGGAGGCTTGTCGTCGACGGGGAGCCAATCACTTGCAAAATGTGCCTGGGCCGGACCTTTGCTCTAGGGCCTTTTCGGCAACTGCAGGAGGATCCCGCGCAGCCTCTAATCTGGATGAGGCAGGCAGCTGGAGCGGCGATGATGGGGATGGGGATGGAGTCAACCCCCGTGCATCTGTCGGTGGCCCATTGACCAATCTCGTGGGCGCCATTAGTCAGGTCGGGGGTGAACGCATGCTTATTGCCTATAGAGCAAGCCTCAACCCGCAAACTAGACACCGGCCATTACTATATGGCAGGATCAAGATCAATAGATACAAGAAATCATGGGTACGGAGGGTAAAGTTGGCCTTCCTGCCACATTGGGCTGCCAGATAGGCGAACGCCGCTATCTCTGTAAGCAGCGCCTTGTCTGCGCCCCATTCTACCTTAATTCTTGCGACGCCAGCACCAATTCTCATCATCAATCTTCCTTCTGATATCTCAAGACGTCCTCTACGCGCATTCACTCCGGCAAGTGCGAATCATTAGCTACGTCGTTGTCCTCTCGAGTTGAGACCGCACTTCACGTTTGTCTCACCCATTGGTTTTCACATGGCATTTGCCTGTTGCTCATTCGAATGCAAACCTTCGACCGATAGGCTAGTAAAGCCATATAAGAGCTGAAACGAATGGGAATCGAGACTTTAACAATAGTCGCGGCTATATCTCTCAGGAAAGCAGGCCAACTAGCTTTCGCCCGGGAATGCGAATCTAGATTTCATATGCGGTATCGACCATGGCACAAAATACAAATATCTAATTCCGGCCGTCTTCTGAGGAGTTAACCTCGGCCATACAACAAAGACAGTAGACGAGTATTTGATTTTGTAGTATTCTATAGCATAAAGACTCTCCTTTGTCGTGCGCATAGTATTGAATACTATTAAAATCATTTAGATCATCATAAACCTCCAATGTTAGACTGTCAAAATGCAAGCCTCATAAGACTTTTAATGACTGCATCCATTATTAAAGGACAGCAAAATAAGCAAAGGTAAGCCAATGTTGAATTCGGGAAGTCATGGGTGATGGGCTACGAGGCATTGCTTTCGAATCAGATCGAGCGAAACGAGGAAGACCATTGGCACGGTCAACACTTGACCTGGTGATTGGACAGTGGTGGGTCCGCTTAACAAAGCTCATGAATTAGTTGCGACGTATAGCACAATGGGGATACTATCGGCAGTAGCTGACGTAGTTACTGCTTACTTACTTTATGATAATTCGTTGCATGGGTCGTGGATGGGGTTGCTCCTGCAAAATGCTGATTAACTACTTAGGATTGAGATTCGGGAACAGCCTTGAAACATGGAGTAAAACAGATTTTGGCTTCGCGTTCTCATTTAGTTGTGTTAAATCTGTTATTGAATGGGCCTAATGCGATGCTCTAGGCTTTTAAGCCGGACTTGCATAAGGTAGATCCAACTAACTCGCGTTAAGTTCCAGACTTTCCCACGTGAATATACAAGCATGGGGATCCCAGGATGGTCCGAGTGCTGTTCTAAGTTCTGCGATCCGCAGTCTCGAGCTGCGTGGGTTCGAGAAGCGGCTTAAATGCCATCTGGTGGATGTCTTGACCATGGAAGTGGCCCAGACGCCTGGGGGGTACAGTGAGCCCCCACTCTTGAAAGCAAGAGCGTGTCCGCTTGCAATAGTTGTACTGCTTACCCTCAGTAATATAACCAGTCGACTTTGGCTTAAATCGAAGGAGCCTCCCTTCTAGGTGATAGCCCAGTAGCGAAAAGTTGAGGTGCAGTCGCTAGCGCCACAAACATCTCGGTCAATATCGTTGCGCCAGATTCATTTCGTGCGCGTCATTTGGTCGTCAACAGGACTGAGAGCACACATGTCAGCAAAACATACCCTACAAGGTGCCATCCACTAACTCTCGCACCCTTGCCGTCTACTGTTATTATCACTTGGGATTTAGTCGGTCCCACAAAGCGCAACAAGGCAGTAGGTGGTGTACCCCATAGATATTGAAGCCCCCGTAATGATGACCTACGCTCCCTGCTCCGCTCTTGCTGCAACCCTGCTCTCCTTTCCCACTGTGGTATGAAATCTTATGTGCGGAGCACGCTTCTCCACTGGACTAAGCTGCACGAGGCTATGATACTGGCGTGGTGTGCCGAGGACTTAGCAGATAATGTCCGTGGAGGCGCTTGCTGTAATTGGAATTATAGCAAACGTTTTCGCACTCGTGGATCTAAGTGATAAAGTACTCTCGAGAGTCAAGGAATTCTCCGACGATGCTTCGAAGGTGCCAAAAGTTTTCGAGATGTTCAGATAGTAAGTGAATTCGTTGGTTTATACTACCGTTGCGCAAAAAGAGCGACCGTTTCAGCGATTAGAGGGGGTCTCGTAGGCCTCTTACCATTGGAATTTTATTTCCAGATACAAATCTATGGGCATCAAGCGTTCTTCAGTTCCGACGATTAAATATAACAGTCTGCCCCTTATATCTAATATACTCAAGTCCACACTTGAGCAGGTTGAGTCAGGCGATCTCGATGGATATACATGCAAGTCTCTTCGCGCCCCGTGATAGAACAACGTGAAGCCAAAACAAGGACCCCACAAGAAGTTCAAGAGATTCGTTTCTAAGGAAGGAGATTCAGCCTGGATGAAGGGGTGGAAAGCAGTGTCTAGTCTCGGGGGGACAAAAATGTCAAAAACATTGTCGAAGATCTCACACGATCGTTAACAATTATTGATGAGAACCCCGCAGCTCATGCCGCTTCATAGGGTTCGATTACAGGGAGATTTTTGAAGAAAGTTAATGAAGCCATAATATCGTCGGTGGCGGCTAGTGAGTCACCACCAAGAAGGAGCTGCAGATATATTTCTGGGTTCTTCGTACCTCTCAGGAGACCTCAATGGGCGAGGAGATATCATGATATGACTCAATCAGATTCTGACAGTGCCTAATAATCTTGGGTGACAAGCATCCTGCATCAGCATGGACTTCCGGTAATATCATTTTGTAATGCTGGGAATGAAAGGTCAGTCTTTCCACACTGAGCACTCTGATAGAATCAGGATCACGTATGCTTTAGGTGAGCGAAGTTTTCAAGGTAAATATCCCTTAGCACTAGGAATGGTGCAGGATGTATACCTTCTCCGCCGTCAATGTCGTGGAACTACTCATCTGAATACATATTGTACATACCTTGTACATCCTAGCCCTACAATGAACTTGGGCGTGCCTCAGAAGCTATACCAGCATGCCCGGGAGTTCTGGACTTCAGGTCAAATTCTACCATGGCTCGATACACCCAGAAGTCCTTCTGACCAAATCGCAACTGGCGTCCAACTATCCTCATCGGCAAGCCGAGCTATTTCAAATCAAGGCAGTGGTAAAGTCCCTCAAGGACCATTTAACTACAATGAGGTGTATGAAAAGCTTTGGTCTGACGTGGACAGAGGGTGAGACGGGTGGATGAGGGCGAAGAGCTCCTGAGACAAGAATGCGACAAGTAAAGGACTGTGCTTGGGGAAAATCATCCCGAAATACTTATAAGTATGGTGCGATTACTGCAGGCTCTTGGACTAAAATGGAGTTGGGTTGATTCCATACTGTTGTGGCAGAGATGTGCAGATCCAAGGATTGGTTCTTTGGGGGTCAAACAGCCGAGAACACGAGAGACTCCATATACTAATCAGATTAAGAGGAAACTATCTAGCTAACAGTGCTACTTTTACTCTAGTTCTTAATCTATATCTTTTTAGCATCAGGTCTTTACCTTGAAACCTAAAGCCAATGGATATTAAATCATGCTCGTAAAGTCATTTGATTGCGATCATACTTAAGTTAACTAAAAAGAATATTGTAAGAACTTAAAGTTAGATACCCAGGTATGCTCATCAGAGGGTCTGAAGCAGAAGTGATGTATTTGCACAGGCAAGCTCGCACATAACTCTCATTATGCTCGAGAACTATAGTAATCCACGTCGAGCTGATTACAACTAAACCCTAATATACCCGTTTGACAAAGACCGCGTGATCATGTGACCCCAATAGGTCACTACTTTCACGTAACATAAATTCATTAACTACTATATATGAGTAGAATTGTGATTTTTGGGTTACATTTATTTGGTTCTTTTAATGGAAAAAGTTATATAAGAATCATTTAGTCACTTGACTTAATATATGTAACCTAAGCTGACGACTGTGACCTCTGCCACAATAATGGGGAGCTTCCCTTTTACTCTATCTTTCGCACTCCGCTGTTGTTTCTCGTGGATTCGGGTTAGGCATCCGATACCTAATCTCTGCATTGGCCGGAAGGTGGTTCCCGGATAAGGTTTGCATCCGGGGATTAAATTCTAAGCACTTATTGGTCATTCTCATCCGTTTAGGGATTAAGATCCGAATCTCCCTAGTTTGTTTGTAGTATTGGTTATGATAAAGCGGAGCTTTATGATAACTTGTACGATTTGGGATGATTCCGAGTCACAACAGCTCCTTATCATGTTACGATATCACGAGGGTCCATGACAACATATCACGACATGTTCTGCAACAATTCCTATCTAAATCATACATAAGAGCAGAAGACTGTGAAGTCGGCACAATACGAGCACACTGTGATATTACCTGCGGAAGGTTGTTTTATCCAGAGAAAGGCGAGAGCGCCCTTGGTCGTAAAGATGGCGGGCGAACAGAAACTGGGCCGCAGTGATCTGTGGATGTTGTGTATGGTCGTTTTTGTCGCAACTGTGACCGCTGGCACGCAGGGTTATGATTCTTCTATGATGGTGAGCTTCTCGATCTCTGATCAATCAAGACATCTAGCTTATCACCTCTACCTAGAATGGGTTGCAAATCTTGCCCGCGTATGAGGATTACTTTCACCTGTCAACCGCACTTCAATCCCTCAATGTAGCCATTATATCATTGGGCTCCGTCGTTGCTTCACCTTTTGCTGCTTATATTCCCGATAAATATGGAAGGAAATGGGGTATGTTTGCAACGGCAATTGTATCTATCATTGGAGCGACAATACAAAGTGCAGCTCAAAATGCCGCCATGTTCCTCGTGGGTCGCTTTCTCATAGGATGTTCTGCGACATTAAGTTGTGTAGTATCACCAGCGTAAGTGAATGATCTCATTCAAGCTATTATACAGCATATGGCTTCAGAACGAATCCTCAAAACGATGTTTAAGACTAATGAAATTTGGCTAGCTACGTAGCAGAAGTCTCTCATCCTCGATATCGAGCCACTCTGACCTGTCTTTACGGGTCATTTTGGTACATTGGCGGTATACTTGCGTCTCTCGTTACTTTTGGAAGCCAATATATTCTTACAACCTGGGCCTGGAGACTCCCTTCGCTCGTACGCTTCGATCCTGCTCTTCCAAAAATCTCAATTACTTACCAATATAGCTGCAATTTCTACCCGCAATTTTAAGTCTCATTCCACTACCATTCATTCCAGAGAGCCCCAGATGGCTTATGTATATGGATCGCCACGATGAAGCACGAGCAGTACTGGTGAAGTATCACGCTGGGGGAGACGAAAATTCGCCTCTGGTTGCTGCCGAATACGAAGAAATCCGCCAAACATTAGAATTTGAGAAGTCAGTCCAGCACGTTGGATGGAAGGCGCTTGTATCTACGAAACCAAATCGTTGGAGGGCCGGAGTATGTATGACGCTTGCGGGTAAGCTACTCTCTGTGCCCTCTCGTCCAGTATTGAACACTAACTCGCCAAAGTCTTTTGCCAACTTAGCGGAACGAATACAATATCGTATTATCTCAGTACAGTTCTCGATGACGCCGGTGTCACGAACACAAATACACAGCTTGGCATCAACATTGGTCTCAGCGTATGGAGTCTCTTCTGCGCTGTTATAGGTAGTATATACGTTGATAAAGTTGGCCGACGTATCGAATTCTGTAAGCCTAATATTTTGAAAAACTCCTAGGAATGTTGTATGTGGCTAACAGCTACATAGTGTCTTCATTGACTTTCATGGCAATATCACTAATAATCATGGCCGCACTAACAAAAGTGTTCCTGGGGAGCGTGACTAGCACAAACAGTGCCGCATCAGCTGCCATTGTCTTTTTGATATTCTTTTTCTACATATGGCAATCGCTCATCTGGACACCTCTGTCATTTGTCTACGTAGTCGAGGTCCTGAATTTCTCCACGAGGGCTACTGGGTCGGCAGCCTTTCAAGGAGCTTGTTATCTTACTGCTTTCCTGAACCTGTATGCTATACCCTACGCAATGGCATGGTCGAGCTGGGGTTTCTACCTCATCTCTGGGTTCTGGTGCGTCGTGGAAGGCTTCGTCATATACTTCTACTGGCCAGAGACGAGAGGCTTAACGTTGGAGGAAGTTGATCGGGTGTTTGATGGCGAGAAGCATTTTGATAGCGACTTGACGGTTGGAGAGGTTACGGAAGTCATGGTTACTGCTGGTATAAGTAAGGCCTAGTGTCTTTTGCATTGTTGGGAAAATGTAATTTTAAGATCTTGAGCTACAGCTATGGCTTGAGGGCTCCTGAATCAGATCTTAAATTCGTTTTGTAGTATAAGTCCTGGTTCTTATTTTTTGATCTATGCCTCTGATAGTCTATCACAAATTCTATGTTCATGCTCTAGTATTACCTTTCTGTATCAGTCAACTACTGACTATGGGCAAGTGTCTTAAAGTTAAGTTAGTGTAGAAACTGCGACTTAGGTATACTTTCAAGTAGTCGGCTCGTTTGTAAATCCGACTCATACATAATACCTGAAGTACTTTGTATCGACTTCTTTGATTTCTATATATTCTTTGATCAAAAGTTTGATTTTGGTCTTAAACTCTAGGCTGTATTTAGGGATCTACTATAGTAGGATTCATACATTTGGAGTATTACAACTAGTCAAGTAAGAACAAGATTAGTTCAAATTCGAACTTTACTAGCAAACTAGTGTCCGCAGATGTTTGTGGCAATCTTTTCTGCAAGTGCGTAGACGGTGCTCTGTGGATGTCCTGGAGGGAGGAGGGCAAAGGCACTTGCATCAACAACTCTTAGTCCTGTAACACCGAAAACTTTCGCATTGTTATCCACAACAGCCATGGGGTCGCTAGCTTGTCCCATCTTATTAGTACATGCAGCATGCCAGACAGTAAGTAGGGTCTTCTGTATAGTATCTAGAATCTGAGCGTCGGTTTGCACAGAAGGTCCAGGGAAGTACTCGCCCCCAATCAGTACTGGAGCCATGTACTTTGAAGCGAAAGCTTGTCGAAGGCGCTTGTAAGCAGCAATAGCGACCGCTTGATCCGTCGCTGAAGTTAACCAATTTGGATTGATAATCGGGAGATCATCTGCATTAGCAGATGCTAGCGTCACCGATCCTCTTGACAGTGGAGCAACTAGGGATGCCAAAATGGTTGCGTACTGAGCTAGTCAGGTTGGTGTTATATTTTGGAGTGGATGCATTTGCTTACCTGGTAGCCATCCCTTGGCTGGTCAGCTGGAAGAGATGAGAAATCTCCTACGTAGCCGGATGCCGATAAATATTCGATTTCTGGCCAATCTTCAGGGAAAGTAGCCAGGTCAGCTTGGGCAGCGGGAGAGAAACTGTTTCGTGATACTGCAGGAACCTTTTCAAATCCAAGGTAGTCGCAATTTGGACTTGTCAACACGCCTTGCTTCTCAATGGAGTAGGGACCAATTAATTGGGCAAGGAAATAGGTTGGATCATTTGCCAGCCTCGTAGAAGTCTCGACCTTAACACGGTACGAAGGACCAAAGAATACATGGTCCCACATGTTCTGCCCGACACCAGTAAGGTTTGACAGCACTGGAATACCGAACTTTTGGAGAGTGGCTGCCGGGCCAATACCAGAAAGCATGAGAAGCTGCGGGCTCTGGAAGGCCCCAGCAGACATAATGACTTCCTTGTTAACATTAATGGTAAAATTGACTCCAAGCGATTTTGCAAGCACTCCTGTCGCCTTTTTGGTAGCATCGAAAAGAACTTTCTGTGCCGTGGTGGCCATGTAGACTTTGAGATTTTGCCTGGTTTGCACTGTAGCATCATAGAATGCTGTCCGGGACGATTCACGCGTCTGGTTTGAAGGGTCAATCGTGGAGCTGCAGTACTGTGCCCCGAGAAGAGATCCGCTGTTAAAGTCTGGAGCATCTGCGATGCCAATTTCGTTCAAGGAACCTTTAACCCAACTGGAAAAAGGACTAGCGTAGTTTGCGTATGAGACGTCTACTGGGCCACCACTTGCAGAGAAAGCAGTAGCATTATATTCTGTAGATGCATTCGCAGCTCGTGATGGCCCAGGGGGCGTGAATTTGATGCTCTTTGTGAAGTATGGAAATAAGCTGGGGAAAGTGTATGATTGGTCACCAACAGCATCAGCCCATTTCTGGTAGGTTTCAGTTGTTCCCCGTTGATAGATCATGTAGTTTCGCGCCGAAGTTCCTCCAAGGCACCTTCCACGAGCATAATGGACCGAACGACCAGCAGCACCGGTCTGAGCTGTGGTGACGAAATTCCAATCTACAAGAGGATTTGTATCAGCTGGATTTGACCCAACATAAAAGGCGTCCGTTCCTGGGGTATTCAAAAGCGGATCGACAATCTATATATGTAAGCTCTTGGATCGAAGATAGCTCATGCAAAAATATACCTCAATCAATGTACCGGCTTCAATCACAGCAACAGTGACGGTGGGGTCTTCAGACAAACGAGCAGCCATTGTCAGACCTGCAGTTCCACCACCGACAATAATATAATCGTAAGAATCAGTTTGTTCTCGACCTGTGGACGAAGCTGAAGCGACGGCCATAATAGCCATGATACCGGGGAGGAACTTCATGGTTAATTCAATACTTGGTCCTTTTTGAATAGCTTATGAAATTTAACTGGAAATCGGTCGCAGAAAGTCCCTTTCATTTATCTGATCCGCAGATCCATGGGCACTCAATACAAGAGTCACAATTTGTAATAATCTTAGACAAACCACAAGTATCAAAGCTCAAGGTGCAGAAAATCGCAGTAGACGGGTCGAGAACAGACCGAGCTTTCTTCATGACAACTAACATTGAGCACGCGGGCCATAGTAGCACCAACGATACAAGATATGGAAGGAAGAGTGAACTGCGGTATTCGGCAGGTTATTCCCATGATCTAAGTTCCCGCGGCAGGATTAAGGTGTATAAGATAGCTCAAGCCTTAATACGAATCAATCAGGAGTATTACCAGAAGCGGACTTTAAAATGTAAAATGTAATCAGTGGACTTGCACGATGCGATGCCATCCTGCTGAGTTGGAAGTAGCTGCGAAGAAGCTCTTCATCTCAGTCAATGGAATACTCTTATCCACATGATTGCTGCCCAACATAGCGGCGATGGAGCTACCTCCCTTCCAACAGTGCGCTTAAACCTCGTCAATAAAAGATGCACACGGGGGAGCTGGAACAGCAGAGAAGTTAGACGTAGAGGGACAGGGGATCTCTAATTCTTGCTGTATTACTCTGTTTGCCGCTACTTGACTTTCGAGCATCAGCCAAGAACTGTTTTACGCTTCTTGCGGGTCAATTTCTACTACCTGAAAAGTGTTCTGAATCTGAGAGAGACACCAAGGTGGCGTTATCTATTGAAATGACCGCCTTGATGACAGCATCTTAAGAATAACAAATTATTAAAATGCTAGTGATCACGGTGCAGATGATATGAGGTCTGCAGGATGAACCAGCACCGAAGTTGATTTGGAGACAGTCTTCAAGATTTAGGCTTACAGGGATTGAGTTATATGTCATTCCCCTTAGCAAGATAATGCTTTTTCCCGTGAGAATCGAGTAGAGATTTGTGCTGTATTTACTCATCCGAGGACCCGCCATAGTTTCTATCCCGTGCGTAAAAGCCCTTGAAATCTCCAGATTGTCTTACTCCTCTTTGGAAAGGTGAGAATTCCCGTTTGACTAATATATTTATATGATACAGGATATAGGAGGATTGTGACACTTATAGTACTTTTATACTTACTAGAAATACGACGACTGTATCGGAGGTAGGTTCGGTTCTAGTGATGTTTCAGGATTTGAAATCATTATATTATACAGTGAAGTGGTCAATTTCCTCCTCGCGAAAGTAAGGTGGTCCAGTAAGCCAGGTCAATCTTAGTAGTACCTAGGCCTAGTATAGACTCCATAGGCAGATTTAAATAGCCCTGATAATAGCGCCCATTTTCGCTTCATAGAAGCATGTTCGGCTCCAGATGGTGCGAGACTCCAATCAGTGATCCAGAAGCTACAGATTAAGTTGAAGAGCTCGAGGCGGCTGTTTTGGAGATGATCTGAGGTTGGAGAATCAATATTCATGCGGGGAAGGTTGTTTCATAAGCTTCATTCCCGGGCACAACCTGAAAGTCCCACGGTGCCTCGGACCTAACAAGAACAATTCTAGCTTTTCCACAAATGCACGCTCCGTAGAGAACGTGATTTCATTTCCTTTTCGCAATGAGACTGCTAATTCTGGCCTCCGAGCCGTATTACAAAGGATTAATCGGGGCCACGCTAAGTGCGCGCTGCACAGATGCTTTTGATCTGGTCAAGTTTTGCGGTTGGTGGAGCATTAGACACACGACACAGGTGCCGTGTATCCTATTCCCTTTTAGATTCCGAAACTAATCAAGAGGCTCGAGAAGAAGGAAGGCTTAAATGAAGACCGACAAGAAAGTGGCAAGTGTAAAACTGTATCGTATTCGGATCTGCGGAAACCACCGTTTTCGTGACCCACTTGCTTGCACCGAACACGAGGAACCAGTGATTGTGATTACCGGCTGACGCCGTGGAGCGACACCATCTCGTATAGCGACTTTCCCATTCCCCTCCTCCGAAACTACCTCCCATCATTTCTCATTTGTCACGGGCCACACTACAACTCGCCAGTATGCTTCCAGAGGAGGATTCGTCACAGGTACTCAGGACTGTAGCGGGTCAGTTGACAAGTGCCGATGAGGCACTGCCCGCCGATCAGAATGAGGGTAAACTTCCCCGTATTTTGCCGGTAACATTTGTTGATGTCCCACAGGTCCTAAGGAGGCATATAACACTCTCCAATTTGCATTGTTCAGGAATCAAGTAAGCATCGCATCCCGATTGCTAAGAGATTTCGAAAACATCAATGCTCGAGGGGGTCACTTTGGAAATGCGATCCAGGCTGCTGCTTTTGGGGGTCATGAGGACATGGTTCTCCGACTACTCCAGCAAGGTGCTGATCCAAACTCTGAAGGCCGATATGGTTCAGCCTTGAGGGCAGCTTCGCTGTGCGGGCATGATAAAGTTGTTCGACTATTGCTTGACAGCGGGGCGAGGCTAGCTGATACCCAAGCTGATGCTTTGCAAGCAGCCGCTTTTACTGGTAAATTGTCCACTATAAAGCTACTTCTCGACAGCCATTACAACCTGCGGCGCCTTACATCTTTAAGGCCTGCCCTAGAGGCAGCTTCATCTCGCGGACACTGCGAAGCTGTCCAATTGCTCTTACAGGACCAGAAGAACAAGCTTTTGGCTGGGTTTGCTTTGATAGCAGCATTAAAATCGGGACAAGAGCACGTTATCGAAGCCTTACTGCCGTATTTACCTTCAATTATTGCCTGCCACGCAGAGCTCAGAGGCCATTATGGGCGAGGAAGTCCTTTCCATGAGATACTCGACGATTCACTCAAACCTTTTCAGTTGGATAAACGAAGTCTTCCGTCCTCCATACAAATAAATGACCAAACTTTGAGTATAAGCCAGGCAGAGTCTCAAAGTCACCAAACCATTCACGATATTGCCTTTGATAGTGTAGGCCTTGAAGCGTTAGACTCGGTGCGTAAATGTTCGTATCTGGAGGGGGTATATGATTTCCAAATAAAAAGCATTCTGAAATATGCAGCTCAGAATTGCAGTAAACCGATCTTTGAAGCTCTTCTGAACCATAATCTCGACATGGATTATAAATTTCATGATCCCCACCGTACACCTTTAGAAACTGCAGCTTCTGCTGGTAATTCAGATGTTGTTGAACTCCTCTTGGATCGAGGGGCGCTACTCAAAAGGGCGTTGGAATTTGCGATAAAGTCAGGACATCAAAACATTGTCCGACTTGCGCTTTCGAGGAGGCCTGATACTGACGTAGATATGGAAGTTATCGAAGCCCCCACTCGCCACTATTGTCAGAGCTTCGATGGCATCAGTTATTCGACCCTTTACTATCTGAAATGCGAAACCAGATCTTTATCTGCTCAAAATGCACTCCCGCTGGCAGTTGAACAGAATAATTGGGAATTGATTACGATCCTACTAGACCACAAAATGAGATCTGCCCGCCCAGGACTGGGCTATGCATTTATCGTTGCGGCCCGAAATGGCAATGATGATGTAGTCAATCTCATGATTAAAAGGGGTAAAGATGCCAGATCTCTAAATATTGAACCTGGATCTCAAGAACAGTTCGTTGTTTTACAATCCGTCCGTGAAGCGGCTACGAAAGGACATACAGCTGTCATAAAATCGATTCTGATGCAGCCAGAATTTGAACACATCCAAGACATGGTCCTTTTTGAGGCTTTAGGCGAAGCCGTGGCATCTAGAATGTATGATACCGCTGAACAGTTACGGTCAATAGGAGGATCTGCTCTAGAGGAGGAACGAATGGCAGGTATTACTTTGGTCTCATTATCTGGCAAAAGAGTAAAAAAGGGCTACAACAATCTTCAAGAAGCAAGAATTCTCTTACGTGAGAACTTCGCTCTCAAGGACAGGTCACCAGTTTTCGAGACTTATTATCGCGAAGCCATTCGCACAGCCCTGAAGGCCGGCACCTCCAACCTCAGTATTGCAATGGTTCTCCTGGAGCAAGACTTGAGCCAAGATTATTTCGCAAACGAGAAGGATATATTGCAGTTATCAATACGTGAAAATGGTTATTACGTGAACTTTTTTGAAATTCTGTTGGAGATTATTCAGGCTCTCATTGCTCATGGGGCAAGTGTGACTAGCATGGATGATGAAGGGAAGACGCCACTATATTATGCCTGTGTCACAGGACTTTCAAACGTATTCCACGTCTTGATTGAAGGTGGTGCAGACATCCACAAAAAATACGAGGCTATTCCGAACCTTGAACTGGATAATCGAGCAACAGAAATGACGGACCTCGACTCGACGAAGGTCAACCTTCTACAAATTGCTTTAGATAGCCGACTCGAACACGAAACAAAATGTACAGTACCTTCCATATGGACAGATGAGGTGCAAACAAGATGGGGAGACATCATCATGTTCTTGCTTAATGCTGGCATGAGAGTAAACCCCGACAATCCAAGTCTTGCCAAGTTCCTTCATGTCGCATGCTTCCAAGGAATGCTAACCTATGTGGAAAGACTGCTTCGAATCGGTGTAGATATCAATTCTCAAGCTGCTCGGATCAATAAACATGACTACGATCGTGGTACTGCACTTCATGCGGCTACAATCGGAGGCCAAACAGCTGTAGTATCTTGCCTTTTGCGACACGGCGCCGATATCCATGCAAAACGACGACTTCTCGAGGGCTCTAAGTATTCGCCACCGCAGACAGCTCTAAAGGCAGCATTGGGGACGTTTATAAAAAGGCCGGGGATGCATAAAGTCTTAAAAGCTTGTGAGGTCCTTGTGGTGGCCGGAGCTAGTGAGGATGATTGTCAGACTTTGCTGGAGTATAGTGCCAAACATGGCAAGTTCGATGTGGTCAGACGTCTTCTTCAGCGTGGAATACGTATCCAGCAGATACCGATACCAACACCAGCATCTTTCAGCTTGGAGATGATAAGCTGTCTCCTGGAAATTGGAATGGAATTACCCCCTAGCCAAGCAGCAAAGCTACAGAGAGAAGCTGTGAAGCACGGGGATGTTGACGCAATGAAATTCCTTGTGGAGAGAAATGGCCCTCTACTCCCCATGACAGATTTCTTGCGTATGTCACAGGAGATGTTCAGAAGACCCTCCTTTGAAATGCTACGATATATCATAACGGAATACGGTCTTCATATTGATGTAAAGTGTCCTATTTCTGATGGTTCTCCATATTCTACAAATATGTTACAGATTGCCTGTGGGAGGTTGTTCAAAGATGCAATAAAGGTCCTTTTGGAACTAGGAGCAGATCCTGACTGCCCTGGTCTCCCGGAAAGTGTATTTTTGTATATTTTCCGGCAGCGAAAAGGACGTTTCGGAAGCCAAGCGTTTCAGGCTAAGAAAATTCATATTGCCCAATTACTTCTTGACTATGGTGTCGATATAAACGGCACCAAGCGAATAGAAGATGCCGACGATCTAGCTCAGGCTCCAATGCTTGAGCCACCAATTTTGTGTGCGGTAGCTTCTGGTAACTTGGACATGACAAAGTTTCTCATCGAGCGAGGTGCTGATGTCAACCGTGGAGGTTTACCACCATTGCGGTTAGCGAGGGAGAGAGGCCATACCCAGATTGCGCGTTTACTTGTCGAGAATGGTGCTGTTGATGATGTTAATCGACCATCTCTCTTATCTAAAGACTGGGATAGGAAGCGTTGATATTTTAGGGCATCTAGGTTATAATAGCTATCGTGTGTATGGAAATTGAATTGTATAGGTAAAAAAGCTTAATTTAGTTGATCGATTCCTATAGTAGTGTAATAGGGCCAGCTAACTAGCTTTAACTCGAGGTGAAGCTATTTGAAACTCTGGTTCTTCTCATCGTAGCGCCACTTCTCCACCTTCTGAATTTTAACCCATGAGCCATACGCAGTCAGAAAATGATAGTGCAAAGTTGCATGGTTGTATGACATCCTCTCCGCTTTGAAAGGTGCTGTTTCATCGGTATATCCTCTAATTTAAGAATGTGCTTAGCTGTCTCCAAAAAATGGACTGCCGTGTAGGATTTGAAAACAAGACCAAAGTACCTAAAGAATGTCCATGCCGTGGAATTTATCTTTTTCAAAGGTGTTTGGATTTCTAGCGTAGTCTCGTCCAATAACAGCTACACTAGGTCCTATCAAGGTCAGCTGTCTCACCCTTTGCTTCTCCAAAGATATCTTTCGGGAGTTCCTTGGAGGGATTGTCTGTATCTTAGTATTTTTGACAGCCTTAGAGATCTGATAGGCTATAAAAATAACCTTCAAACAAAAAGAATGGCAAATAATGTTTCGGTATGATCTAGACGGTGCTAAACTTTGTGGTCCGATAATTGAGTATGTGTACAAGTTTGTATAGTCCGTGAACTTCGCCATTGCGAAGCCTGCGCCAGCAAAAGTATACGTATTCTGAGATTCAAGTCTAAAAGGACTATAGATATATCTACAGCAACCAAATATCTAGGTTCACCAGTATTGGTTTGAACTAGTCTATATTATATGATAGTCTTTGAAGATCAAAATCATTTTTATTTTGGAGAGAATTGATATGGCTTGTGCACTTCCTTCAGATAATTAAAAAAGATACTCGTGAGGCCCACTCGCAGAACATCATTCGGGTTTCCTTCCATAAACAACATGGCTGTAACACGTCAGTGCTTGTTTATGAACTAGCAAATAGGATGCTCACAAGAAGGTATAGGCGTGAATTCCCCGATTCATGTAATCTTGCCTTACTTGTGATAAAAATATATCCGCATCATCTGAGGTCCATCCATGGACCCTTGTTAGCATTGCTTTTGTGCTGCTCAATGCCTCTAGCATATCCTCTCGAAACCACAATCCAATCTTTTTCAGATGTGGATCTCTCGGCCATGTGTTGATAGGCCAAATCATCAGCTCTTCTTTTACGTCTTCGAACCCAGCCTCTATCATCCACGCCTTGTACATTCTTGTCCTTGTCCAAGGACGACCGGATTTGGCTCCCCCTTCCATCATCAGAAGATTCCATCTCCATAGAGCGGTATCCGCAAGGGTGCCATCGTCAGAAGTCATGGGAAATTCGCCATCTTGCATCTCAAAATAGCCGCCAGGAGCAAGGGCATTGTAGGCTTGCGCAAACACTCCACGAGTGCCTTCTTCGCCCTTGAAGCACGTCACCATCAGCCTGCCATGAATGTAATCAAACTTCTGGTTATACACCCACTCATCCTCTACATCCTCGACTTCAAAAGTGCAGTTTGGGGGGAGACTGTTTCTCAGTTAACATCCGCATCAGTCGAAACTCATATTTCGCTTACAAGTCTGGCTGTATCGGACTCAGATCGCTGCCTATGACGTTCGCTGAAGGGTACTTAGTTGCTAAGAACTATCAGAGAACTTCGTTACATTAATGGCACGTTCACAAACCGAAGTCTATTGCCCACTTGAGGTCCCAAATTAGCATTTTGCAAATGACAAATCAGAGTAGTCATGGTCTAGAATACTTACAATACCTGTCCCGGTGCCGATATCAAGGACGTGATGAGGATCTTTCTTGATTGGAGCGAGATGTAGTTTTCCATTTAAAGTCATCAAACATAATTTGTGCTGCATGTCTTTTGGGGGTTTATCAGACTATGAATCTAATCCATACACGGCACAATTTACCTAGTCTGTTCTGCTCGATCTACGTCCACTAAGCTATAGAGATTTTTGGAGGTTGTGTTACTTGAATATTAACTTACCTCGTCGTTAGGCATTATGTATTCTGAAGTGATTAGACAGGTATGGCTATTGAAGTATCAAGAACCTACTTACGGCCTTCTTTGAACCGATGATAAGTGCGGCCATTTTCTTCCACGTAATCGTAGATACTAGAACGAATAGACATGGTAGAACCCCTGTAGGTAAAAATTAGTCATTTCGGTTATAGTTAGGCTCTACTGAACTTACGGGCGAGAATCAACATCACCAACTGCGGAATCAGAGTCGTCGTTAATGTCGACCTACAGTGATGTCAGGAGGCTCTATCAATCAACACCGACTATCGCTCTTACGCTGATGTGTCCATCTTCAGACTGAGCATTGAACTGATGATCTGCTAGGGTATTATCTTGGGATTGGAGGTCCCCCGCGGCGACAGTAGTTGACATTATCGGTCCTACTGTGTTACTAGGAAGTGGGAGCGGGTCTGTTATGATCTGGTTTAGAGGTGCAGCGTTGCTATCAACTGACCCAAGGCCTTCTACGGGTTCAGAAGCGGTGAAATCTGCAGCATGTGAGGTTTGATTCGAAATCATAGCGGTGTCGTGACGATGCCGTGACTTGGATGATTGGAATCGAAAGGTTACAAGTCGGAAATCTCCCTGATTTAGGAAGGTCTGGTCTCGGGCGCGAGCTGGAATGCCGCGGTTATTTGATAATCATACCGCTTTCAGACAATTGGTAAACAGTCTAACCTGTTCAAGACCAGTAACAGCAAATGATCCGTTCTGCCTCGGTCATGCTGTTATGCCATCGCATATCTGTATTTTCAACCCATAGACAGTAATGCACTAAACTAATGCAAACTGTTACTTACTGAGTTAAATTGTACAGGTAAAGCTTCAGTGGTTACCCTAACTATACACGTGATCTATTGGTCCGAGGAGTATTTCCTGGCCTAGAAACGGTGCTTTCATGGCCAATTACGGTAAATAAAGCGTATTTTGTGTTTGAGACCTGACTGTACCGTACTTTTTGAGGATAACACTTCAGGTTAGATACGACCTGGAAGCTACCTCGTAATGCTGCTATGCGATACTTACACAACTGCCACTAGCCGACGACTCACCAAATATTTCTATTAATGATAGCAAACTGAGGCTTCTTGGGATGAAGCCGAACAGAGCTGGGTTCGAGACAAACTGATCAGTGACCTAATCACCTTGGGAGCTAACAATAATCTTATTGAGCACAAGAGATAGCAGTCGATATTACAGCCTAGTCTACGATCAGAGTTATAATACATTTTAACCGCTACCTAAATCATTTACTTTACACCCACGCCACTCAGTCAGAACATGAGAGAAGTCTAGCGTACAATTAAAGTAGGGACCTAATTTGTATCGTCCGGGCTTGCGGTCGAACGACTCCGCGCATCATTACAAAACGTCTTCTTTGCACTCTCCAAGCTACTCTTCACGCTCTCCTCTAGCCTTGCTGCAGCATCTATCTTCTGTGCCAATTCTATCCGCTCAATTGACACGGCAAACGGTTCAGGTAGCGACGGGTATGCTGCCACTAGAGCGGGCGGCGACGTGTCTAGTTTCAAGAATGCAAGAACGAGCGGCGTGATATGTGCAGAGGAAAGTAGGATCCGTGGCATGCCTGAGCTTGTGAGTCTTGTGTCCCTGATCGGATAATCTGAGTTGAGCAAACTTACCGTGGCCTGAGAAACCGGCTGCGATGAAGTGGCCGGGCCGATTCGAGACGCTACCGACGAACGGGAATGAGTCGATGGATGAGGACTCGGCTAAGCATTACTTGAGTCAGCAAAACGCCCTTTTTCTTCTCCTGCTTCGCCATGATGGGAACGCATCAAAAGACCTACTTCCAGTCCAGTTACCACCTTCCTTGGTAGGCAATGCCAACTCTGTGGGTTCTTTCTCTTCCCATCCTACGATATCTGATGCGGGCCAAGTCCGGAGGAAATCGGCAACGCCATCAATGATTTTGTCTTCCTCATCACTGCGCATATGGCTGAGTGGCTTATGACAAAGCACTTGTTTTGCGCCTCCGACGATGATGGTGTTGTATGGTGGAGGAAGTTGGAGGTGGTAGTTCTGGATACGTGTGATTAGCTTGCTTCAAAATAGAAATTGCAATGAAACATACATTGACGATGTCGTCCCAATGCTGGGCTCCAGTATGCTTAATAAAACCCTCGGGAGCTTTGATAGCTGCTAGCGTTGCTCGGTTTTGATATATAACTTTGGTGAACTCGGGCAAAAGATGTGATGCCCATCGGTTGGTAGCGTGTACCACCGCCTTTGTGCGAACAACTCCTCTTGCCGTTGTGACAGTGATCCAGCCATCCGCACCACGCTCTGAGACGGCTGTGACTGGTGTGTGAGCTTGAAGATTCAATTTTCCGGTATCCAAGACGATACGGAGTAAAGCATGAATGAACTTATACGGCCATCTATCAAACTGCAGTCAGCTTCATCATGATCGTATCACGCAGATTACGAATCTGCTCACATTTGACCTGCCGGATGTATAACAGCGCCGATACATCCCTTCATTTGCGTAAATTCTTCTGCAGCTGCTGGATCCTCGATCAGTCTACACTCCCTGACCACATCACCATTCGCCCCATGATCGCGCTTCATGGCTTCGTAGGCGCCCTTCAGCCGCTTCCACGCTTCATCTGACATGGCGGCATCAAACGTCTCGCCAAGCTTGAAGCATACTTCTTCGGCAATGCCTTCTTCAGCAACTAGCTCCTTGAACGCCGATAAGTGAGCCATCTCATGCTTAATGAGAGCCAGCGCTCCGTCGGGACCGAAGCGTTCGCACCATTTGGGGTAGCGAGAGTAAGCATGTGGACGCAGTTGTCCTCCTATACAGAGCGTAAGTATTTCTGCTATGACTAGAGAGTGGTATTTGAAGCTGTTTTTGGTTACAGTTCAAGTGGGAAATCACGCACCATTTCGACCTGTTGCTCCTCCACAGATATCACGCGCTTCTAGCATAAGAATCTTAGGACTTGGTCCCTTGCCTTTCGCGGTGTACTTTTGTAGTATCAGTTAAAAGGCTCCATGACATGACAGGAAGAAATTAAGATCCTGCTCAACTCACTTTGTGAAGCCAGTACGCAGTGGTCGCACCTGTGTATCCGCTGCCCACGATTACGATATCTACTTCTGTTGGCAGCTCAGCAGTCGATCTGAAGTCTCTAAGCTTCGATTCTGCCGCCTCAATCCAATAGGACTTTGATGGGTTCTCAAGCGGTAACACCATTTTGTGTTCGTATGTAGGGTAGATTGAAGCGGTTGTTATGGAATGCTGGATTCTTAGAGATGAAAGGTATGCCAAGCTTTTGAAGAAAGAACAGATCTGATAAGAAATGAAGAAGGATCTGATAAGGAGGGATCTGATAAATAATGAATGCATCGCCTAGCACATACCCACAAGTATCCGGGCCGGCGCCTCGCAACCCATCTGTCGCCAAGTCATGCAGGGGTAATCGATATGTCCCTGTATATGATCGGATTCCTAAGGAAATACCCCATTCTTCAGGTGGAAATCGAATACGTGCCGTGGTCTCATGTTGAATTTGCCGGACATGGCTGTTAAGACTGGCAAAGGTGGATAGGCCCGTGCGCCGATTCGGTTTGAAATAAGATACGGTCACCGGCAAGAAGCTTCGCCAGCGTTACAAATCATGTTCGCTGGTATCTATATTCGTCTCCAGGAACTTGTTTCTATGCTGTCACTAAGGCCTAGAGTTTTGAAGTTTCTGCAGCGGGCTTCGAATAATATATTCACAATATACGAGCAGAAGACCAAACAAGCTTTTGACCTGACGAATCACGAACGGCAACTTCCATAGCTAATATATGAGTAGGCAAAATGGATGAATCAGTTCTGAATCGAGGTACCCTGCACGATACCGTTTAATTATAGATTCATGACAATATGTTCTACCAAAATAGCTACTATCAGCAGACTACCTGTAGGAGAATAGTCTACCTATACCAATTGACTCTGTCGGTTGTGAAAATAACAATTCAAAAATTATGAAAAATTTGTACTAGATTTTGTTGCTGTCTTACATAAACTAGTATATCTGAGACTCTAGTAGTTTTTTTTGGCAACCTTATGTGGCGACTATTATGAAAAAATGATACTATAAGATTCCTGGTCAAGGAACTAGGTGTTCTGGTTAATATAGATTTGTGTATCGAGTGTGCTACTACTTACGTTAGACTAAAAAAATTTCGTCGGTGCACAAGCGAGCGCCGCTAAGGGTTGTATGTTTTGTTACGGTATGTTTCAAGAGTTTGCCTTTTGAGGAAGTGCACTGGCTGTATAGTATTGATTGGCGAGGTCGGGATTTAGAAAAGAAGGAGGATGTCAATGATTTCACCAAAATCCAGAATATCGGTGTACCGTGCCGTATTCACCTGTTGTCATGTCCCTACCATATGATTCCCCGGCCCGGTGTACATCTCGTGGCGTCTTGGAAAAACTGATAGCGATAAGGTAGTCATGTGACTTGGTACAATTCAACTATAAGTCTTGAAAATCCAATTGTTATTTATAATCTACTAGAGTTCTCTCTGCTTCAATATGAGAACCTGGCTATCTGCATCGGCCGTCAGTATCTACCACTGAAAACCTGCATGTGTATCGATGTTTTCCAGCTCAAGCAACCTCCGCTCACTCAAACCAACCATATCGGTAGTCTTGACACCATCTCCGGTTCAGGTCGGTATTGCTTCAAATTGTGACGCGGTCAACGAATGCGAATCAGCAGATCAGTACGGTATCATAATATCAATCTATAAGCTTGCCCCAACGAAACTTTTCGCTTGGAACGCGGTTGTGGGCTCAACCTGCCAGTACTTGGAACTGAGTGTATGTGTGCATTGGAGTTTTGTGGATGTAGCCGCATGAAACCGAGCGTTTTGTCTCATATTTTAATTTTGGTTCACCGTACCAAGTAGAAGGGCTTATTTTTTGTGCTTTCCTAACCTTCCTGTACATATTTTGGCAGACAATATATACCCTTAACGACCCTCTAGCTTGTTTTTAGCTTTTGCCCGAGAACCTTTAAGTGCTGTCACCCTTCTATATGGTCTACAGTTTTCATAGTTTTCATCCCGAAACTCATGCAGAAACTCCTCAACGCCTATCCCATGCGTTGGTTTGTTGCCACCAAACCTGTTGTTAAAAGGATTCGCCCCGTCGTCATAGAGAAAACGATTCGCTTGCTCGTCCACACACATATACTTACGCGGTTCCGAACTCATGAGCAGAGACTCGTAGACGTGGATTATAACTCTGGGTCTCTCATTGGCAGCTCGGTCGCGCCAGCCTAGAGTATCACGTATATCGACAAGAGTGTCACGGTAGCTTCCAGAGTTGAGTACAAATTTGAGGAAGCTCAACTCGACAGATTGCAGGGTTGTCGGCAGTGCAGCGAGCAGAGAAAGCAGATCCGGTTGTTTGACTATAAAGTTTGAAAGACCGAAATGCTGTAGTTTCTGCCACCTGTCAACCGGGAAGATGGTTCGCAGTGGAATGCAATGCTTGTCAAATTCGGGATAGACTTGATCATAGTCTGCCTGGACCCGAAGCCTAACCCGCAGTAAATCTGGCGCTGCACCAAGTGCCTGTTTCAAGTAACCACTGCGGAAAGATGACCAATCGTCGTGATAATATTGCCCATCAGCGAGGAGGGCGAGATCGATGCGACTGAAACCTGGACGTCGAAGTAGACCAACAAGATTGTCGTATTCCTCACATGGATGGTCAAAGACACGACAACTCAGTCCAGTTTGAAGCCCCTTCGCATCAATCACAATCTCCGAGACGTTATGACCCTTCTGCTTTGCAAGCTCGTTCACGACAATAGGAAAGCCACGCCACTGTTTCTTCGCAGTCTCGTCGGTCCACGGAGGCACTTCATACGGTCCTACTGCGTGGTCATGAATCGGCCAGCTGTGTGGAATGGGATAATTGAAGCCTCGTGGGAAAGATTTAATCGCGGGGGTCTTGTAAAGCGGCTCATCTAGCCGTCCATGGGCGCCGGGCGTGATAACGATTCTTCGTAGTGATGGGAAGCGCTCCAAGGCGTAGCTCAGTGCATCAGCATCGGCCGCAGACGACAGCACTTCTTCCTGTAGTTCCAGGAGCTTCTCATAGTAGTTCCATGATTCAGAAAGCGACAAATCAGGGTTTCTTCTCTTGAATCGATATTTTCGATGTTGGAGACTTTCAGAGTTCTCCCTATAAGCCCGTGCAAACCATCGTGGAGGGTCTCCTTCGTCCCGTGGCGGTGTGGATGAGCCCATCTGCAGCAGAAATTCCTCGTTCGGTCTTGGGATATCATGCACAAATCGGGCATCGTCCCATATGAGCTCAACGACTTCACGGCGGAGTGTCTCGTGATCAGCAATCGCGCGAGCGACTTCAATGTTGCGGGGATGGGCAGACAAGAACACTCTATCTAGACGAAGACGAGTGTTCTCGGATAAAATTCTACATGTTAAACGGAGGCTCTTGATGTCGCGGTTCGATAGATGAACCACAACCGCTGCAAGAAGCTCGGGGGCAAGCTTGGCAATATATGATGTCGACGAAGACATCATGTAGGCTTGAAAAATACAGTTGGACGGTTACGGTAAATAAGTGAGCTGATACGTTTTTATGTACCCATGGGACCCACTTCGGAACACGCGACGGCCTTACTCTCAGGATAAACAAACTTCTGCCTGGTCTTTCGCTTCAAGGCAATTTGGCCAATCAGTTGATGAGCATCGTACTCGGCGGGACTATGTTTACGTCGGACCCACTTCTGGACACTCCCGACGATTGGGAAACTGTTCTAGAAAATAGGAACTTGGATTTCATAATAAAATTGTAGTTTAGCAGAAGGTTGGTAAGTGAAAGCGAACTTTGTTATGACAATATTTGTAGCACCCTAAAATGACACAGGCTTGGACGGCCCTAGTATTATACCCTCCAACTCAGCTTTCGCGCCACTATGTGCTATCATGTCTTTGAAAATGCCATCTTCCGTAGCTACCAGTTCTTGTGGAGTTCCATATTCTGCTGCGACTCCATTCTGCATAACGAGTATCTTATCAAAATCCGCCACGGTACTAAGCCGGTGAGCAATTACCAACAACGTGGTATTCGAGAATTCTTCGCGTATACTGCGTTGAATAAGAGTATCGGTTGCAATGTCAACTGCGGATGTCGCTTCGTCAAGGATCAGTAGCTTGGGCCGAGACAGAATTGCCCGTGCTAAGCACATGAGTTGCTTCTGACCTTGTGAGAGATTGGTGCCACCCGAGGAGATTGGGGACGAGAGTGAAAGGAAGATGTTGACATTTCCTGTGTCAGTGGCAGTGCCATTACTGGCTGGAGTGATCTCTGCAGGCTCACCCAATGGCATACTGTTGGAAGAAGTCAGATGCACCCGTTGCAAGGCCTCCCGCAGTTGATAATCAGAGTACTGATCAAAGGGGTCGAGGTTAGAGCGAATCGTGCCAGAGAACAAAACAGGGTCCTGGGGGATAATGGCGAGACGCGATCGTAAGTCGTGGAGCTTTACCGTGGAGACATCAACTCCATCAATCATAATTCTTCCTTTACGGGCCTCGAGAAATCGAAAAATAGCCAGGGACAGCGTTGACTTTCCCGCACCTGTCCTTCCAACTACACCAATTCTTTGATTTCCATCCACAGAAAATGTCAACCCTTTCAAGATGTCCGGCAAACCCGCAGCATATCCGATTACCAAATCTTCAATTTCTAACTTCCCCTTCTCGGGCCACGAAGCACGCAAATTCTCTATGCCGCCTTGATTTTCGATATTCAAGTCTCGATATTCGAAGACTCTTTCAGCGGCGTTTAAGTCGAGTTCAACGTTCGCAACCTGTCGGATTGTTACCCGGACCGATTGTGAGAACTGCAAAGAGAACGCAAGAGCAAACCCCGCAAGACTGGAGTCGATGCCGCGACTCAGGATGATAAAACTGGCGACGCAAGTAGAGAATATTGAGCCGATAACGCCCATGCGGAAGCCCACCCATGAATTGAAAAGCCAATTAGTCCAAATCGCCGCCGCAAAATCGTCGATATGGTTGTACATTTTGGTTAAGAATTCAGGGGTTTTACCAAATGCTCGAATTGTAGACAAGCCATCCAGAGCAACGGCGAAGTGGGAGATAGTAGGTGACCGTTGAATAGATACAAGCCGCTTGACAGCCCTTGCACCTTTGATATAACGACTGGCAATATGGCCACATGCCACTACAATATAGTAAGCAAGCCGCAGATTATAGTACGCAAAATTGAATGTTAAACTCACCAAGTAGAGTCACGGCGAGGATAATGAGGTAAGGTGAGACAAACAAGCTACCTCTTGTCAGTAAAATTACAAGAGAGTAATAAATGGGCCATAACAGCCATAAGCTGTAAACATTATGCTTGGACTCTGATTCGTATGAAATGTCGACAACAGAATGAAGAAATCTTCAACTTACGCAGCAGCCAAAATCCCAATAACATTCAGCAGAGAGCCAGCCGCCATAGCAAAGTTGAGCGTTAAGTTACTATCCATAGTACCCAGATCACTGGTGAATCTGTTTAAGATTCTGCCAAGTGGTACCGTATCCAGCCATCGAAGGGGTGTATGAAGAACGCTGTATGTCATCTCGTCAAATGTTGTCTTCGAAGCACGGAGTGAGCCGTAGTAGACAGCGAAAAATCGAGCGCTTGAAATAATGCAGGATACCAAAGAGATGAGAATATATATGCCCAAATAAAACCCGACGTTACTGTGACCGGACGGCATCATCGAGTAGAACGTTGTTGTGCTTGCATTTGTGGCCGGAAACTGTGCTGTCTGAATTGTAAACGAGGGGTGATGAGCCATGTGGATAATTTTGGTATGCGATTCTTGAGAGCTGCCTGTCCAGACCTTAATCCACCAAGAACGACCTAGGATGAATGCTTGTCCAACACCGTAGACGATAATGATTAGTGTCCAAAATGGAATGCCTCCACTGGCATTGAGATAGCTCCGGTAGACGCTGTTCTTGACTCTTCCAATTGCACGCTTTTCTTTCTCCACAAGCTTCTTGGGTGCTGCCTTGGCCACAGAGGCGGGCGTACTATCTGTCGCTGATGGAGAAGCTTCCCCAGAAGCTTCGGAACCTCTTGCTGTTGACATTCCATCATCGTCAGATTCTTCGACATCTGGCAGCTTTTTCACTTCTTCAAATAGATTTGCAAATCTTTCATCTCGGCGGAGATCCTCAACTAGACCCGCGCTTTTAATCGTGCCATCGGCATCTAATTGGACGGCATATTTCGCTCGAGGGAGGCACAAGGAGACGTGATGGGTGACAAGGATACGGGTCCTGCCTTGAGAAAGCTCACCCATAAGTGCGTTATCGTAAATGTGTTTGCCTACATGTGCATCTAAAGCACTGAAGACATCATCCAGGATCAATATGCCAGCTCTAGAATAAAAAGCCCGGGCTAATGTGAGGCGCCATCGTTGACCACCACTCAAACTAATCCCTTGAGCACCTACCTCTGTTTCGTCGCCATCTTCAAGGATAGCTAAGTCATGCGTGAGAGCGCATGCCGCGATTACTTTGTTATACCGAGCTTGGTCAAACGGGAGACCAAAGAGAATGTTACTTTTGATAGACGCATTTTCGATCCATGGGGTTTGTGAAACGAAAGCCATCAAGGTTGGGAGAATCCAATTCGCGGCAGTTGCCTTACTATCGAATCTCTCCTCGTACTCAGGTGGCGTAGGCACCTGAACGTAGCCTGTGAGCACGTCGACCTCTCCCAAGATAGCAGCCAGCAACAGCGATTTTCCTGAGCCGGTAGGACCCGAAATAACACTCAAGGCATGATTGGGAAAGTCCAGATTGAGATTGCGAAGGGTGAAGTTGTCTTTTCTGGACACATCATTTGAAGGGAAGCTAACGGATGCATTGCGGAATGACACGTTACGCCCTGGGATTGTGTTTCGTGTCCTTTCTGGCAAGTGAAGGAATCTATCGATTCTATCACAACTGATTTGAGCGTCTGCAGTCAAAACCAATAACTGGGGAATCCATCCTAGGACGTTTTCAAGCCGAATGAAAACTCCTAAGGCTGTGAATGCTATAGAGGGAAGTAGATCTCCGTGAAGAACGGTGTACGTTGCCAAACAAGTAACAGTAAGAAGTACTGGAGCAAGCTCAGAACCGAACTTCATATAGATATTATTCACTCTAGCTTTCCAGAGTAACTTCAGTTCATCTTTCCGGCGATCTTTGATCTTGTCCAACCACTGTTCTTCGGTTGCTGAAAATTTGATCTGTCTGATTCCATTTAGAACCTCTGTAATTATTGTGGTCTTTTTGTCTCGAGCTTGCATCAGAGCCTTTTGGTATCCAGAATATCGTTTGGCAAGGTAGCGGTTGATGGGAATAAACACCAGGATTGCGGTTGAACCTGCCAATAAGCACTCCCAGCCGACGAGAAACCAGAGGAATGTGACCAATACTACAAGATTGCTTACAAAACTAACGTATAGATAGGATTGTGTGACTGCATTTGAAATGATGTTAGTATCAACCGTGAACATGTTTATAATATCCTGCTGAGAATTTAAGGGTTTTTTGTTAATTTGCCCCGGTTTCTTTGCATTTTTGGTGGTGCTAGCATTTGCTGCGGATAGAGAGGCCTTTCATTTACGTTGTCAGACTCGCTCTTGTGCAGCTTCAAAATAATGGGAAGCAGAAACGAACCTTGGTATTAGACTTGGACTCCTTGCGCGGAGGTTCGCTGCTGTTTTTCATCTTCGTCATTTTTTCAAATAAAAGACCCAAAAGCGTGCACCGCAAAGGAAGTGCCAATTCTAAAGAATCGTAAGTATCAATCATGTATGGGGTTGAAGCAAGTACTCACTTTGCCACATATTCCACATCATTCTGTAATTAACCAATGACGTTGCAAATGTCGCCGTGAACAGTCCCATGACATAAAGCCACGCTCGCGCATCGTATAGAGTGTAATTTTCGCCGCGGGTTTCCAGATATTGAAGTAACCTTAACATAGCATAATGAGGGGCAGTCTCGCACACCGTCAAGACAACCACGAGAAAATTTTGAAGCGCTAGTTGTGTTCGGAATCTCCAGATGATTAACGTCCATATCGGAAGAGTTGGCTTCAAACTCAGACTTTTGAAGCGATCTGTTGCTCCTTTCGATCTAACCTGAGAAGGCATGGCTGGCAAGTCACCCACTTCAATGATCTTTGTTAATGTAAAATCGAGGGTTTCAGTGACCCATGTGAATGTATACCTGGACCATAAGGAAACCTTAAGTTGGCGGTCGACAAGCTTGCCGTTGGGTGTGAAGACATCGGGACGTCTCTGTAGGCTCAAGACAGCTATGAGCACGGCGAAGATACTGATCAACTGAGCTGAGGTCAATGAAGCAATGACATCTGCATCAGGAGCCCGAGAAATGTCCCCATAGAAGATGGTGGAAGCCAATACGGCGATCAGGAGACACGACGGTGCTCTGAACAGAATACTTCTGTACCTCCGGATAATGTCCGCCTCCCGCAAGGTATCGACAAATTGAAGGAGTATGAGAATCTAAGAACGCACATTAGCATACCATCGGGTCGTGCTATCCGGTGAAGGGATCTGATATACCCAAGAAACCAAGAGCAGCCAAGCTTGGGCCTGCAGCAGAGGTGAGTAGCCATGGCCCTTTCTGGCCGTTACCAAGACCGCCTCGGCAAAGGCGACCGCTAATCCTATTGCAAGGCTGATGAGGATGGCGATGGAGATTCCCTTAATGGAATAGCTCGCCATCGACTCCTCGGTGGCCTTGCCATCAGCATCTTCATAGAGGTAGCCACTAGGTACGGGCTCAATACGCCACGCAGCCTTGGCAGCCAAGCGGCGAATGGAAGAGACGGTGAACAGGGCTATCAGCAGCACCGAAACATAGGTGATGGTGTCCACGGTTAAGCTGGTCATCACCCTCATCGCGATGACTTGGGGTCAGTATTGCAGATGGAGGGAAGAAAGGCGTTCTTTATGAGCACGTGTGTGATCTGCAGCATGTTATGTGGAATGAGGGCTCCGTTCATGAGGCGTTTCAAGTGTTCAGGTAAACTGCCCGCTCCGTGGAAAGATTCCACTATGCCATTGTCGGCTACATGACTAAGTATATGTGGAGCTGTAGATAGTGGCCCTGTTTCATAGCGATAACATACCGTAACGATGATTGCCACTTGCCTAAACCAGAGTGGCGATGCGTCGACCATACCACTCTTTACGGTAACTCTTCTTTTCATTGGTTCTTGCTATTGAAGTGATACGTAGTCCCTATCGTTCCTGCAAGCACACTGCAGGTACATACCCAACCCGCAATTGATGAAGGCTCGTGCGCCGTATTTTTCCGTAGTTTGAGGTACAATCAGACAGGGGTAAAACACGGGACTACGACGATTTTAGTTTCTCGATTTATATCATGAAATGCCAGTCAAAGAGGTATATTTGAGACTTTCTTGGTTAAAATAAAATGCTTCTGCAAGGTGCGCCTTTGCATATTTGAAGTAGGCCTCATCACTTTGAAATTTTAGAATGAGAGGTGTTCAACAAACCCCTGGATTCACGTACGAGATATCGAATTGTCCCTTAACCGTCCTCGTCATTCATCTAAATTGTATTGGAACTATTAGTAAGAGGAACGAGTTGAATTTGGTTAAGATCTCTAGCACACAATGTTGCGTGGATACAAATAGCATGATACCCGGTGTCTGAGTCAAGGAGTCTTGCTAATTTAGTCTTTATTAAAATAATTGACGATAACGCGAAGGAACTTTTGTGAAATTATAGATTATTTTACTTTATTTCTATTGGGGATAATATCTTAACTTTTAATCATTCGATGGATACAGAATGGCTAAATGCAGACAGGCTATTAGAAAAGACTTAAAGATTCAGAAGTAGACCGCAGCATCAGTAAAATTCAACAGCATCTGGAGCATGTATCCAGCAATTCTTATCTGTTTATATCAATGACGCACAACAACTAAGTAGATTAAGGAGAATTATTTGTAGCGTCACTGTGAGAAAGTGCAGCTAATCAATTAGATGCCAAGCATGTAAACCAATCATTCCTTGCTAATCTTTGGAGGTCTTGGTATCCATAGCCGAAATCCCATACATATGAATAGAAGAGCAAATATAATAGGCTCTTGTGATTGGATGGATGCCTTTGGCTGATGCAAGTGTACCTACAATAAAAGGTGTGATACAAGCACCGGAGCTGCCAAAAGCAGAGCAGAGTTTAAGGGCGATAATGTAATAATATTTTTGCAGTGGGCGGGACAGGCAAAGACGGCAGGAAATATTGGGGCTAAAATACTACATTTACTCGTCATTCATTTTGGATATCATATGGAAACGCCAAGAGAGAACATCAGGGTGAACTCGGTAGGTCAGAATTCCATCAACTGACCCAGACGTGCGACCATGACTGCAGAGACAGTGAAATTGGGTACTAGCCAGGACAAAGGCTCGAAACTTGATGACTGGTTTTTGAAGAAGGAAACGAAATTGTTTGTCAAGAGGCGGCATCTTATAGACATATACACATATTCCGCTACAGAACTTGTTGAGAAACGGGCGGATAGGCGGCCCCGCATCGAAAAGCATTAATCAGGAATGGAAGCAGATGGGGAGCATCGTACCTGAATACTGGAGAAATGGAGATCTACGGCTAGTGGAATGACTTGGAAAACGGCAAGGAAGGTATTCCGACAGAACTAGCTCATAACCCAGGAGAGCTGGCTGCGCTGTCGACCGCCCGCACTCCGCGACTCCGCCATCTCGCCGGCTACATTTCCCGGGCCCCCGGAGGAGCTTATCGTACTCCCGACGCGTCCGCAAGAGACAATCACAATTGCACATCAAAATGAGCCAGCCTCGCCAACGTGCTCTAATTGCCGGTGACTTTGGTCGCCATGGAAAGCGACGTTGTAATAGTAATCCGCCATCCTGCAGCCATTGTGCCGATGCTGAGGTTGAGTGCCAATACCAGATGAATATTACACAGTCGCACGAGCAAGTGGGATTTGCGAGTATCTTTGAAGGTTTCTCCTCATATGAAGTTCTAGAATTTATACATCTATGTCTAAGGAGCTTCCAGAGTCAATTCCTCAGGGACTTGAGAGAATCGAGAATGCCCCCACCTAGCAGACTAGGTTGAGTGTGGAGCACCGTATAATCTTTAACTCCAGTCGAAAAGGGCCCATCCACCAGCTATGCTTGCGATTCTGAAAACTTGGCTGCTAATACCACCCCGTCGATATCGAGAGGTGGAGGTAGCTCTATTCCTACTGATTAATCATGACTATAAGGCAGCAAGGTACTGATATGGTGCCTTTCCACCTATTGAGAGCAGCTTCAGGTTCGCTGCTGGCAGGGAAAGTATAGAGGTCTGGGCCTTTTAGTATCCTACAATAGTAGGCGCTCAAGTAGACAGAACACGAGCCCAAGGTAGCGCGCTACAATACTATCAGTTTCCAGGACCTCGCCGCTGCAATACTGTAGATTGGAGCTCTTATACTGCATTAGGAAGGTGGGGTGATGCAGCAGCCAGGGTCAAGCATAATACGGCAAGATGAGCTGCGGTGCAACCTTGCGGTTGGGTGGTGCAAACGGTTCAGTCATGGCGACAGATCTGCGCCCCCATCTCACTTGGAGGGGTAAAAGCGGCAGGGATGTTAGAGGCGGAAGGAATTAAAGTACAATCGTAGACTTTTGGCGGAACCTGGCTAGATGGCCAAGAAACAAAACCTTGCGACTACAGATAGGAACCACCTGCCAGTTGCCTATTCAAGGATACCGTATTTGACAATGCTTGTTACCCATGCCGTTGATCTTCGAGTGCATCGCATAGGACTCGTGCAAGCTTGATCTCTAGCAGTCAGAGTGACGTACGCTTGGATCTCCTGAGTAGAAGGACCTTCGTGCAGCCCCGGAGCGATTGATTCTAGGCCTCACCGCCGAGGGTAGAGATAGGCGTGCCCGGTTTCGCGAAAAGATCACCGATACATAGTCCTGCAGGAACACCTTGAGCCGGGAATGGGCCGGATGTAGGTTGATATGCAAAAGATACAAATCCTGGGACGGGATTTGTTGAGGGGACGCCACTCGTCTCTGTTATATAGATGTCAGCGGGCAACGGCACAGATAGGGTAACTCGGACATCGGCCAAGCGGGTCGGGGATAATCAGACGGGGGATAAATTGCTCCGCTCTGCTATCGGCTGCCGTTTCCATGTACGTGCCCGGCCGGTGTCATTGGTTGGAATTCGTATCGCTCGAGCTAATCGTTATATGCCCTGTTTTAGGCAGTTAGACGCAGATGGAGAAGGTACATTACAGGGCTGCAAAGAACGTCATACCTAGGATCAAGCTAGCCACGATGTGTCGACGCCGATATCATTGCTAGAATCAGTGAGTGGTATGGTTGATCACCACTACAGAACTGCACACCTTCCTCACCAGGTTACGAACCATGTGGACACTATATTAAAGTGAGCAGCGGCGGGCGGACCGGAAATGCAGATCTTACGATGATTGCAGCTCCGTCGTGGCCATAAAGGCCCCCCACTTCATCAACCGGTACAAAGCTGGGTCTCCTCGTTGTTGGTCTCTTAGTTTTCAAGCTGCAATTGACCCGTCAAAGTCGTCGTATAGCAGTCATGGTTGGCGTCAAGACTTTCCTGTCCCTCGCCGCAGCTGTGCAAGCAGTGGGTGCGTCGCCCATTTCATCGCGCACTCCATATGCTGTCAAGGAGACCCATATTATTCCTCGGGGATGGAGTGAGGTTGCCGAAGCTCCTAAAGGTCAGACCATCCACCTGAATATTGGGGTCAAGCAAGGTCAATTTGCCGAGTTGGAGCGTCATCTGTATGAAGGTAAGTCGAGTTTTTGATATCTGCTTGTCTGAAATGGCAAGCTGATAGCAACCAATCCATAATTTCGTTTCTCGAAGGCTTCCCGCTACTTTCTTGCTAACAAATTTCTTCATCAGTTTCTGATCCAGACCATTCTCGCTATGGCCAGCACTTGAGCGCCGAAGATGTTCACGATCTTGTGAGGCCCAGTAGCACGGCTTTGGATTTGGTTCACGAATGGTTGGCCGACAATGGCATCCAAGATCTCTCATATAGCGCCACCAAGGATTGGATTTCTGTATCTATACCTGTCGATACTGCCGAGCGCTTGTTGGATACCAAGTACAGTTTGTACGAGCACACCGATGGCGCGCGCCTTGTTCGAACTTCGAAGTGGTCGCTTCCCAAACATCTCCACGAGCATATTGACACCATCCAGCCAACGACCTCGTTCATGCGACATCTCGCACAAAGGACTACTGTCTACACCAATGCACCCCCAGCCGCTGGTTATAAGCCTCCTTCGAATGCGACAATTGCTAAGGTTTGCAATGCCTCGGCAGTTACGATCGAGTGTTTTAGGACCCTGTACAGTATTCCCGATGATACTCCGAAGGCGACCAAGTTCAACAAAGTGGCATTCACAAATTATCTCGACCAGCTCCCACTTCGGCCAGATGCAAAGAGTTTCCTCGAACAATATCGTCCCGACGTCGATTCTAACATTGCGGACACTTTCCCCCAGATATCCATCAACGGTGGTGTGATCCAGGTAAGTCTCTTAATTCACTATTCTTGGAAGAGTGTCATATCCAGACTTGGATGGAAGCAAAGTAATTCTACAGTTAGAATTTTCAATGTTTCAGTGTCTTGAAGCGTTTGGGAAAGGGATTCACTCGTAAACCTTGAAAAAAGCATTGAGACGCTTTGCAGAGAATTCTAATTCAAGTTTTGGATTTTAAAGCTGACTCTGAAAAGCCTGAAGGACCTGGATACCTTCTCCCCGCAAATTCTACGTACGCGTATGGGGAGGCAAATCTCGACGTACAAACACTTCTCGGAATGGTCAGTCCGATTGAAGTCATCTCATACTCGACTGGCGGAGCACCTCCATCCATTTCCACCATCGATACCCCAGAAAATGGCAGTGAGCCTTACCTTGTCTGGTTGAAATATATGCTCGGCCTGAAGGATATCCCTCAAGTTATCAGCACCTCATACGCAGACGAAGAGCAGTCGGTTCCAAAGTCATATGCCGTACGTGCATGCCAAGAGTTTGCTCAGATGGGTGCCCGGGGTGTTACTCTCACATTTGGAAGCGGTGATAGCGGTGTTGGAGCGCCCCCCGGGTGTTTCGCTGTTGGAACCAACCAAAGCACATTCCTTCCGGCATTTCCTTCCAGCTGTCCATATGTCACGACAGTTGGTGCGACGAAGAACTTTGAACCAGAGGTAAGGCGAATCGACTCAGACCCGAAGTTTTAATCTGTCTATTCGGTTGAACTTTTCCTTTCATTCTCAATTGGCCACATCTCCTAAGACATGGCTCTCCTCCTATCTCATGGCTCCTGAAATGCTGAGGAGTTGTGAGTGAAACTACTCGAATGTTCTGAGGTTTGGAGAATCTGTCCTGGTAGAATCATTCTTGGATCCCAGAACATTCGTGGGTTGCATTTGGTCACGTTGAGACGCAGCCTTGCTTCGCAACTTCACTCCCTCACTCGTATAATTCCTGAATGATCATGCTAACCTGCTTTCTTTCCAGGTCGTTGCTGGATGGGTCCCTGGGGACTTTCTTGAGGGCAGGAATGTAACCACCACCTATTCTAGTGGCGGTGGTTTCAGCAACTACTTTGAGCAGCCGTCCTACCAGTCCAAAGTCGTCAACTCGTATATTAAAAGCCTCAACGGGACATATGATGGCTTGTACAACAAATCCGGCCGTGCATATCCTGATCTCTCCGCGCAAGGACAATTCTTCTCTATTTGGTATCAAGGCAGTCTAAGTTACGCTAGTGGGACCAGCGCGTCCACCCCTCTTACAGCCAGCATAATCTCTCTGGTCAACAATGAATTGATCGCTGCCGGTAAACCAGTACTAGGATTCTTGAATCCATTTTTATACTCCAAGGGGTATAAAGCGTACACCGATGTTACTAGTGGAAGCGCAATTGGTTGTGGTGTATCTGGGTTTCCTGCTACGAAGGGCTGGGATGCTGTCACAGGATTCGGAACTCCTAAGTTCCCCGAGTTGGTTGCACTTGCAAAGAAGAAGTAAAGTTGCCTCAGCTTAATGCGTGGCTAGTAGATGCAGAATGCTTAAACTATGTTTTAGCTTTGGTGAGGAATTCAAAGAAAGCAGATTTTAAACACACCTTAAATTGGACCCCTTGGTCTGTCACCCTTCACTCATCGGCCAAACTTTCCACGTAATTATTAAACTACGGGCTAGCTATCCTCCACACCCCACTAATGACATCCGAACGAAAAGTATGTTTTGGAATCATGTTTTCTGTGGTGGACATGGTGTAGCATTTCAAGGAGTCTTTAATTCTGTTTGGCGGGAATTAGTCATTAGAACTCTGCGAAACCCCTTTATCGGTTGCTCGACATGCCGCCCATATGACAATAAATAAGGTTGGCCCTCGCTATCTAACGGATAATAAATGCAGCCCTGTGAAGTCCTCCAGATTTGCTATGACAAATCCCAGATACTGCCACCTTTGACTTTTATCCTAAGGTTGGCTTTACTCTCCGAGCAAGGTTCCGGAATTTACCCATGGGTGGTGAAAACGACCACAGCCTCCCTTAATGGTAACGAAGTGGTGTTTAATGATTAATATATCCCGTGGTGTCAGATGGCTCGGGGACACTAGTAGTCATATTACGGGGAATGTAAACCCCTCAGGCTTCTTCCTCTCTGCTCGACTTTGCTGGTAAAGTCATCGTATGGAGCACCGGTAGTAAGAACTCTTGAATTCCAGCCTTCATCTCTACAAGTGACTTCTCAAACCCGTCCTGCCCGTCTTCTTCAACAAAGGTGGACTCCAAGTAAGTAGATTTGACGTCAAAAAGGCTTGCTTCCGAAAACCCACGCACGTGTTGAAGTGGAAACAACTCCTCGGCCAATCCTTTTTGCAGAGCTTCGAGTCTATCCCTATAAAACTCAAAGAATGGTCGGTTGATCACAAGACGAAAGCGGATTTTCTGAAGTCTCCTCACTTCGTTTCCCAGCGCAAGCAATCTTCCCAGGAATTCGGTATACTCGTAATCCTTATCGTCATAGTAATCAATATACTGGCCAAGAACGATAGAAAGGTCTAATTGTTTGAGGGCGATGACAGGCCGAGAAAATGGCGTCTCAAACGGTACGGCGTAGCGGCCATTAAATTCCCATCCATTTCGGCTAATATAGGCACAAAAGTACATCTGGCCGTACCATTCGTTGATCGCCTCGCTATAGACCTGCCGACTGGTGCAGAGGATGGCAGGGCTGGGTAGCGAGACATCATCTTTGGAGAGCTGAGGTACCGTGTCTGGCTCCCGGGAGACATTAGGGGCGAGAGTCTGATAGATGAGGACGCGGATTTCGAGGGGGAGATCCATAAACCGGAATGGTGCGAGAGATTGGGTGACAGAAGTATCTGCACTTTGGATACGAGCATCTTTCTGTTGATTTTTAGTGTCGATCTATCAATAATTTCAGTCCTTACCTCTTGGGGCACTTCTTCTTGTAGCTCAAATCTACTACCCCTAGAATCACCGGGTTCTTGACGCCGTTGGGAAACCTGAACCGTGCGCGTGGGCAGAATCCAGCGGTTGAAAAAGGACATCTCAAGGGCAAAAGGAGATTGTTCTTGGTCGCGTGGTTGCTTGGCGAGGCTGGGTACAAAGTTTCTGGTGGGTTATGCTTTTGACAACAATGAACACAAATGTCGTCCGTCACTAGCTAGATGGATTTCTTTTCCTTTTAACAAAACTTTAAAACCTGGAGCCTGATTGTGGAATTAGGCCTATTCCCATGAAGCGACTATGACGGTTACGGGTCGCCCAAGGATTGGTGGCTGGATAGTGGGGCTGTGGTGGATTGACAGGTCTGCGCCTCGTCGCATTGACCATATCAATGCTTCAAATCCAGCGCCTCCAGCCAAGCCAACATCATGAAACGATAAAAACATTTTTCTTAAAAGCTCAACATTACAACTGGGATAGTCAATACATCCATAATGGATTTCAAGGTCTCGCCTCTTACTCTCCATGCCCGAGCCTTTTTTCCTTTAATTCTCTCATTGCCCTTCATAGGTTTAATGAGCAACAGAATTCCGTGACTTCATGACCACGAATTGATATCTATAATTGGTTCGATCTATAATTCTACCTTTGATGTTGGACTTTCTTTCCGTCCGTAACTGCCTGTATCTATGTGTATACCTTATTCGTTCTCGCGTTTTAGCCGTTCTATACAGCTTTCGATAATGGTTGATTTTACAGAACCACTACGGAACAGGATGCGCAGAAGATAGAAATTATTATGAGTTAAGGGTTTTGGTTGATAATATTCTAGCTAGAACTTGCACAGCTATCTCGTTCTTGCTTCTGAATTACTTCTGATTATATAGCAACCATATCACTATCGTGGAAAAGCTTCTCTCGACATAAAAAATGCATCTAGCTACTAGAGCATCAGCTCGGAACTCCGCTGACGTGGAGCATGGATGTGGAAAAGGTATGAACTACCTAGGCCGGAAGCCATTTTGCAAGTGAATGTTTAATTTATAGCTTAGATTCCGTCTATTTAGTATGATAACGATACTGCAAGTCTTTTATTGAGCTTTGTAGATCAATACCTTTCAGACAGAGTTGGCTCTCGTTTCGTTTTTATGATGCTTTTGATATTTTTTGATCTTTCTTCAAACCCTGATGAGGTGTTGATCATGATTTTGTACTGATAATAGCATTAGTCGTCGGCAGAGATGCCTACCCGCAATGCATCCCACAGTTGAGGAAATTCCTGGAACTTCTGAATGTCTTCGAAACTCAGATGATCCGCCGCTCCCTCAACGCTTGCACCATTCTCAACCAATAATGCAGCAATTTCCAAGAAGCTTCTACCCATCTCGTGAAACCTCTTTGTATTATCAAGTGTAATATGTAAAGCCGTGGGCCCTCCTGTAGGTATTGGAGGCGCCGAATCATAATTGTCAATGAGCTCGAAGTTGTCCGTTCTTGCGTTTACATTGACTCCTTCACGTTTCATAAGCAATAGTTTCACAATCGCGACATTGCCAACCAGAGCGGCAAGGTGGAGTGGTGTGGCAGTCCATTTGTTGTTGTAGGTGAGCCTCGAAGGTCTTCCCCTCTGTCCTTGCGAATTGTAGTGTGAGGTCTCTGCCTGGAGTGATACCCCGGCCTCGATAAAACATTGAACAGCCTCTGTATTATTTCCCCAGACTGCGAAATGGAGTGGCTGCCACCCTCGTGAGTCAGTTGTGATCGGGCTGGCCCCTTTAAATAGCAGCAGCTTAACTACTTCCACATGGCCGTTTAGAGCTGAAAGATGCAACGGGGTCCGCTCAGTTTTATCGCATACTTCCAAGGCGGCACCGGAGGTAATCAGGGTTTCTACAATCGAGGTGTGTCCACTCGCGGCTCCAAAATGCAGCGGTCGTTGGCCCTGGTCGTCACCGAGGTTCGTGTCTGCGTCGTATTTTACAAGTGCTCGAACAAAGTCCTCGTTTCCTGATCTCACAGCTTGACAAAGTAGCGTGCCTGATTTACATGCAATGTCTATTAAGCCTGCCACCTTTATAGCCGAGCAGATTGCAGTGATTATTTCGGAGTCTTGTGCCGTCTTTGCGTAATTCAAATACTGTGTCCAGTGATTCTCGGAGGGGTGATTCTTGGTATGCTCCAAGAGATCCCTGAGAGTGTCAAAGTTATGACTCAGGCCAGCGAGCAGGAAACTGTCAAGCCCGTCGCCATTGTTTTGGTATGGATCTGCGCCAAGTTTGAGGAGGGACTTAGTGAGTTCGTGCAATTCAATTCGACAAACTGTCGTGTGGAGGAGCGTTTGCTCATTCCAATCTTTGGTGTTGATATCTAAGCCTCGTGAGACTAACTTTATTAGAATCGCTGTGAGTCTTTCAACCTCTTTTCTTTTTATGTCGTGGGAAGAAGAAAGAACGTATATCTGGCCGATCCATGGTGCACCTCCAGAGGGGATATTTGCGCCATTCTCAGACAGTATATCCACTGCGTCAGGCTGCAAGGCGAGAAACGGCTCATCCAGCATCGTGTCCAATAGCACATTGGTCTCAAACCGAGCCCCAAACCGACGAAGTCCCTGGAATACCTCCCAATCTCCCAGCAGAATCGCAAGAGACATGGGAGTGTGGACGCTCATCATGAAATGCCAACTACTTCGTGAAACTTTGTAATGTTCCATCCATTCGGCAGTCTGGCTAAGGTATTTCGTCCCGCATATCTGACTTAGAATGGTTAAGCAACTTGTGGCCATGCCTGGCAAGCAATTTCCGTCGGAATCAAATAACGGAGATTTCATCCTTGTCTCTTTAATACCTAAAACAAGGTGGTGTATAGATGTCCTATTGAGGTTGTCGAGTGCTGTACAATTCGCACCGGCGTCGATGATTAGTTGAAGAATTTGCGGATTTCTTGAGCGTGCTGCATAGTGGATGGCAGTCATCCCTTCCGGTCGAATCTCTCTAATATTCACATCAGCACCATTCTCGAGAAGCAACTGAACGATTCGATTTGGTAGAGTAGGATCTTCCGATGGGGCAGAGAGGCCACATGCCAACATTAGAGGAGTCTTTGATGAAGCTGTTTCGTGATGGAAGTGGACTTTGTAAGAATGCACTTCAGTTCCCTCTTTTTCTGTATCAAGGCACATGAAATTAACACTAGCCCCTCTAGACAATAACAGCTCTACTATCTTCTCGAACCCATTCAGAACAGCTTGCTGCAGCGGCGTCAGACCCTGATAGTCAATAGCCTCTATATTGGCTCCGTGCTCAAGAAGGACTTCCGCAATGCTTGGATCCTTTCGAAAGGCGGCTGCATGCAGAGGAGTCCTGGTCTTCTTGTCGTTGACATCTGCCCCGAGTTCGATCAGGAGCTTTACTGCCAATAGCCTATCGTCTTTGATGGCTGCATACAACAGGTTGGATCTCCAGACTTTTGGCGACTCCGAACCAATAGATTTCTTTTCAATATAATATTCTATACCATTAATTCTTTCTGCTTTGTTCATGGTTCTCCAGACATTCCCTACTGGTGGATCAAAATGGCCGCTATTCCATAGCCGACTGACATCAAATGACTCGTCGTGCAAGATACTGTATAAGTCATCAGAATCATGATTACCCAAGCTTGCTGTGATTTTCTGATCTTGAAGCTCATCGAGAAGGTCGCTGTGGACGTCCTTCTTCGTGGAGTAGCGAAGTGCTTCCTGAACACTCAGTTGTTTCAGAGACGTCTTTCGAGATTCGTGAAAGCGTGAGAGATTCTTTGTATGATGGTTGAGCAAGATTCTGATTATGTCCGTTTGCTGTCTCGCTGCAGCCCATCTTAGCGCTGTCCAGCTGTGTATATCTCGTTCCAAATGATTCGCGTTGTTTTTGAGAAGAAGCTCAACCGTGGCGGTATCACCATTCAGAGCAGCCCAGAAAAGAGGCGTCCAACCAACGGAGTCTTTCGCATCTATCTTGGCTCCATGAGCAACAAGAATTGGGATAGCCTTCTGGCTTCTTCCAAAACATGCCCAGTGCAATGGAGTCCAGTCCTGTGAGTCTACAGAATTCAATTCTCCATCATCTGTTAAGACCTCGTATATCTTGTTTGGCAAGTTCCAATACGCTGCGACATGTAGAATTGAATGATGAGTGGGGATTGCATCGAAGCTCGCAGATCTTATGGCTAGGTCTTTAAGACGATTCTTGTAATTTGACGCCTGAAAAGCTGCGGAGCGAAATTTTGCGTTATCCAGTAACCTATTGATAGCGTCCCCAAGATTGTCTTCCATTGTATCATCGAGGATATGTTTTCGCCAGTGCTGAGAAGCATACGAAAGAAACGGAAGGCTCCCCATGCGTTCATCCATTTCCTCCGCAGTTTCGGCTGGTCCCGCTGATAATGGACGTATGACGAGATATCTCAGACATGATCTTGCGAGATCTTCATGGAAATGAACAGTGTCACGATTACCAAACCACGTATATACAGTGGTATGCACCATATTAACGGTGCCGTCTTGAACATTTGCAATCACAAGACCTCCACAAACCTTCAAAATCGTTTTTGGAGCTAACAGATTTTCATCGTCAATGATATCAATTCCCTCTTCGGTTCCAAGTCCATGAATCAATTCAGACATCAAGAGCTTTCTCTCGGCAGAAACAATCCATCCGATCACTCTATGGGCCAGCGCGCTATGCGATTTCGACTGTGAATTAATCCGTTCTAGGCTTGATTCGAATGCTTGATCTAGATGGGTCGGATAGGATTGTAAAGCTTTTCGCATCTCCTTTGCAGTGGTCAGCTCTAGCAGATGATTGACTAGAATCTTCCCGAGAAGGAAGCTGGTTGATATGTCAGTGCGAGGAACTTTTAATGCTGACTGATTGCTCACATTCCATTTGACTTGTCGATGATCTCCGTTTCGAGCTCCGGATATTTCTCCAGCAGATCTTCCAAGTCGTTTTCTTCAAATTGACTTGCCACATAACTTCTCAAATCATCCCTGTCGGCTTGCACTTCCAGGATTGATGCCATCGTCAGAACAGAACGAATTTCTGGTAAGTCTCTGCTTGTGACAAGGACTTTGCAGCGGTGCTTGATGAAGGGGTTTAGAATGGCTTTCATGTCCCTAACATTTTCTAACTCATCTGATCCATCAAGAATGAGGATAACTTTCTCACTTGAGCAGATAGTATCTAAGGCATCAGACAATTCCTTAGATGATGCTGGTCGGGAGCTTCCTGACCGACCTCTCAAAGTAGCGATGGCCTGAACCCGGCCTTGTGCGATAACTTGCCGCAACAAACTTTTCCATATGGCTTCTTTCTTCTGTTCCTTCCGGTTTGAGAATTCACAGAAGTAATGTAGAAGACAAACGGATGCTCCACCAAGGGACTCTGACAGGTGCTGAAGTGCCACAGATGCAAGCATCGACTTTCCTACCCCGGGGGGTCCATGGCACCAAAGGAGCGACGAGCCGTTGCCCACGACCCAGTTCCGGTAAGTATCTGATTCAACAAACCATTCTCCAGTCCCAGGGAAGGGGGAAAGAACAGGACCCGAGGTATCTTTCGGATTTCCGATCCAAGCTAGGAGTTCTGTTTGGTCTTGGTGATACCCCAATCGATTGACCTCGCGGTGTGTTGCAGATACAGTGACGAGTGTCTGGGCCGCGAGAAAACTAGAGAATATGCTCCGGAATTGGTGGAGGCTCTGGATGGTTTTCTTCAAACCCAGCTCCTTGAGCGGCCAGAAGATACTGGGTGATGGCTTCTTCAATTCAGCACGCAGGCCATCGAGTTCTTTGGTGCAATCTCTAATAGCACCTTTGGACAAGTTGGTCGATGGGGTCATAGCAACAGCTTGGTCTTCAAGGCCCTCCATTGCTTCTTCGATGCGTAGCAGTACCTCAGTCAAGGCTGACATCTCGCGCAGGTACTCCTTTTGGGTGCTATGGGCCGAGCGAATATCGGAGATATAACCATAACTGAGCCGTGTGATCTCCATAGCCAGACTGATAAGCCCCGCAACACCAGACGCGATTCCCAGGATCTCTGCCATGATTCAATGTGACGACCAGGCAGCCAACGGGCTTGAAGAAGCTGAGTTTCTGTGGTCAGCCTGCTGTGCAATAAAGTTTCGAGTCGGCCTTGCTTACACCCATCGCAGTGACCGCACATTGCTGGTTCACAGTGTTGCGGTCACCTGCTGGTCGCGGGTGCGGGTGGGAAAAATAGCAACCTAGTTACGTACCTTAACTACGTGCTCGCCCTATATCCAAACGGCTAAGCATCCAATCCGATCGTTTTCGAGTCTCCAGCCTCAAGTCTCGAGCGGGGGTTCTTTGTCCTCTAAGCTTACCCCCAGTCAGCATACCCTGACTAGCTTCTGTTTCGCTCTGGATTATCTCTTAATCCGAATCGCGTCAGATCCATGTCATTTGTCTGGTTTTGGCCCTACATATCTTTTCCTTCCCGCATGTTCGGACTTCCCGTGTATCTTTCGTATATTTTTTTGTATTCGAGATAACCCAATCCGGTACTGCTATATTACTATACAAGAGCCTCTCGCTTTCTCCATTATCGATCTAAAATCTCTACCTTGGTATCCGCGATTTCAAGCGCATGTTTTGCGAGACAACATGCCCGTAACCCTCGCCGTCGTCAATGCCACTACCAAGCCAAAAGTAAGGACAGTCGGCGATCGTAATATCCGAAGAACCATTTGAAGTATCGCTCAAAGATTTGGGTCGCGCAACTTCACATGTTCCAAAGAATCTTCCAGGGCTCATTCAGTCGTAGAATCTTGTGCGGAATAGTATCATGGGGGCTATGTAGTAGACTTGCAGTAACCGCCACCACCATCTTACGAGAGGCTCTCGCTACAGAGTAAGTTCTATTTTGCCTGAGATAAGCAGTCCGTATCAATAGGTCGAAAAGATTTATGATTAAGCAGAAGGATTTGCTGGATCTATTCTATATTTGAATCAAGCAATGCCTGGTAATATAGGATCGTGGTATTGGCATTATAATATACAAAGAGTCTGTAGCAAGACTTGAGTGTAGCATGGGGCCCAAAACCCAATGGGTTCGAAATTGTTAGCTAGTCCTAGTAAAGATTTGCTCTCGTGTAATCCATCATCTCGCGACAATCCCCAGGGACATCAACGATGCATCTCACACCCATAGAAGCATGGTGCCAACAAAATCAGTATAGCCATAGTCTGCATTGCCACACGACGAGTACAAAATATTGATACAGCGTATTAGTACAGCGTATTATCAGTACGCATTAGTTGGACATTAATGTCTGCCCAATATTTCAACCACACGACTCCATCAGATTATAACGCCATTCAAATGGTGGCCTAACTATAGCGTCCATCGCATCGCCGAACAGGGCTTCGGCGGTGATCTCGTCCTCAATATCCTCGGCCGACATCCACGATCTTGATAACGTTTCTCGCATCATGGTGATTCTACTAAAATGGTCGTCGTCAACCTTTGTTACGGTTGAGAAGGTCTCGGAGATCTTGGTCTGGTTTGGCGTAGCTAGAGATGTCTCTTTGTAGATGTTCGTAGGCGGTGGTGGGTTTGAGTCGACATAGTCAGCCTTTTGTGTGTCACGTGCGGGGACGCTATATGAGTTTGTTTGTAAATTGAGAGAAATGGTCCGGTAAGGTACCTGGGAATGATTATCGCTAGCCCAGGGGTTGTAAAATGGAACCGGTATCGCCTTCTTGGGTGTCGGTGGGAGCGCTGCTGGCTTGATTGTTTGTGGCGGTAGTACCACTAATGTTTTCATCCTCTTGGTACTGCTGATGTCCATGCCTGGTACTTTTTTGAGAACTGCGGCTGGATTCGGCCGTGATTTAAATCCTTTCCTTATGGGACCTCTGTCGGACTGGCTGTAAATAGAATGTGCTCCCGGATTATCATGCGCGGTATCATCTGATACAACAGCCATGCGTTGCTCTACCAGCTCATTGAAATAAACCACTTTCTTCTGCTTTTTCTGTTTTCTTACCGTGGCTGACGGCATTGGCCATGAGAATGAACGGTGCATAGGAGAGGACGTTGCCGGCGCAATGGGCGGCCTTGCATTATCGCACGCGCCCGGCCTAGTTCCGGATTCGTTTAGCTTGGTGGAGCTCGCAGCACCGATAAGCTTCCCTTCCAGAGCTGCAACGTCACACTGCTGTCGCATTGATATGTTGAACAGCGAACGCTCGAACATGCTCTCCGATATACTGCGATCTTTCAGAATTGATTTTGCGGTAGGTGCTGTTGCGGGTTGAGAATCTTGGTTGCCCGACACGGCCGGTGCGGCTGAAAAACGCCGGGGGCATCTGCTTTGCAACGGGCCGTATAGCCAGGTTAAATCGTCATCCTTTCTCCTAGTAGTAACATGTGAGCGCAAGGCAATCGGAGGTATTCTCATGAACAAACCATTCGAGCGTCTCGGGCGAGACATGTTTTAAATTGTTCCTCATCTTCGCCCATAGTCGCCAAGATGTATTCTCCAGGCGCGTCCCATGGTCCAGCACTTCCTTATCTGAAGTGACGTACTTCCACGAATGCCATATATCTTGTTCGTCCCAGTCGTGCGACAAATAGTCCACAAAGTGCGAGGGCTGGCTTTGTACGTTGCTGTCGTCCTCAGCATATCTGCTCAGGACTAACGATTTCGTCGACGTTCGTGTCGTCGTCGTCGTCGTTGTCGCAGGCAGAGCCTTGCGAAAGTCTTCGGCTACCGGTGCCGGAAATTCTACATGATGCACCGAAATCTCGTCGCATCGCAACTCGGGACGACTTTTGTAATTCATGTTGGCGTTGGCGTGGGGATGGTTGGAGGGCGCTTCCGTTCGTCTTGCGCAATATGGCCATGAACTCAGTCTATATAGGTAGGTCGGAGGGACATTGAAGGTGGACGTAAGTGGGTGGGTCAGGACGAAGTATTAATGGCCGCGGGAGCCGATCTGGGGTAATGTAGCATGAGGTGGTATGACGCCCTTTCTGGCACAAGTCTGAGTAATGAATACGAGATGTCGTGCAGAAGGATTGGGCAGATCTGACTTGGATTTGTGCCCTATGTAAGGGATTGTGCACTGTCAGGAGCATCCTGTTTGACAGGGCACGTGCCTCGCAACGTCGACTGTCAGCTCGCAACGAGCCATCTCGTCGTCCTCGCCTCGCATCACGCCCACTGGCTCGCATCACTGCCTCCCATCCGTCGAGATTGTCTATCAAGGGAAGCTCTGGTAATAACCCTATTCCAAAATAGACGAAGATGAGCACATCTGGCAGTGTGTCTTTCGTGGGACTGCCCATCTTCTCACTCAGCTCACGGACTTGGCCATCGGGGCGCTCTTGTCGCAGCGCCGTGCTGTGGCTGTTCCACGATTGTCGTCAATCCGAGCATTGACGGACCCCCCGGCTATGCCAGATTGGTCCATAGTGACAGCGGACAGCTATATGAGCCGTTTCGCTGACATCATTACTTAATAAGAATCCTGAGCCAAGTAAGGCCACCACTACGGCAAGCATGAGCAGTAATACCCCACGCTTCGGTCGAATTGTCAATGGTTATGCTGTTTCAAGGGTGGTCAAAGGAGTGGTCGATGCCTACTGGAGTCTTGAAAAGCATGACAAGGCAGATTGCGCCAGACTCCGCAGCGCCTGTCCAGCATTCCCTGGAGCGAATTAGTAAAAGCTCGAGGTCGTTGTCGTTGTTGTCCTCGTAGCGAAATTAGATTGTCGGTGTAGGGAGGTGGATTGCGACTGGTGCTTGAATCGGGACGAAGCCAGCCGGATCTCGGCTCCTTTACGTGAGTAGGGCGGGTAAGCACTCGATCGACGTCCGCTATTCCTTCTAGAATCACGATAATTGACTCTCAAATCTTATGCGGAGTCGTGGAAGTCGGAGAATCCTCAGTAGGTCCGCGGTTCTAGTCCTCGAATGTTCTAGCTCGATCGAAGGAAACTCCACGATGACATCGTGATCCTACCGAAAAGGTCGGATCAGAGTGCATTGTGTTGAATGTGGATGGTCATGTGACCATGCAGTAGGCAAACGCAGCAGTCAGATGCATGTGTTTATACCACCAAGCAATTTTCACATGCCTTCTAGTGGATTTGTAATTCGTATCTTGTTACACATGATATAAGCGTTCATTTTCTACTTATTCGTCAAGCTTCCTTCTCTATCAAAATATATCAATGCTGGGCACCAAACAACATATTTCAAATTTGCAGTCAGAGGATAATATATCTCTATTGAATGTCGTAAAATTGGGTTTCGGTACTCCTCCACCAGGTATTCTACTAGAAAGTCTATATATGTCGCTTTAGATTCCCTAACTCTTCAAACTCGCCCTCGCCTTTGCTACTGATGAAGTGTGTGGGGGGCGGGGGGTCGCTACCTGGGCAGCTAAGCGCTTTCAGCTGTAAACTACGATAACAAGGCAAACATAGTGACTATAAAAAGAATTGGAGATGATTGGCTTAAGATTTCAGGGCATTAATCAGGATTATTCTTCGGAGAAAAAGTATTGTTATGAGATGAAGCTGTAACGGGGAACATAAGATGAGTATGAAACTGCAACCACCGAACCCTTCTGAACAATTGCATTCACTGGAAAGGCACCCTCAATTTTTCTAGGAATTGTCGAATTGTCTCGGCTAGGAACATATGGTGCTCATATTTGGATAAGTTTTCGTGCGCGGGGGAACTGTATCACTGTGATTGAAAATTCAAATAGTTATGTTCTTGTGCGCCGTCAATCGACAATAGGCTACAGCAGAAAAGCGGGGCTAACCAAGGAACCTCAAATCTCACAATAATACCTCATCTTTGTAATAAAGGGCCAAAACGCGATGATGAATAGCTCACAGCGGTGGACCAGCTGCTGTGGGTCTGCTTACATGCACTTAGTTTTAAGGCAAAGTAAGGTATTCGGCTATAATTACAATAAAATGCATTGTTACCTCCAGTTATTCCAAACTCAGCTCCACCATCACTCAAACAGGTTTATGTTCAAGCCTAGACTCATGGTATTTAACAAGATACAGCTTCTTTAGTGACGAAACGTATAAATGTAGGTCCAAAATCTTGCTTTGTATGGTTATACGACGGCATACTTCCTACGTCCTTGAAAACCCCCACTATCAATCTTATAGTTCCAATGCTTGTAATGTGTATCAGTCCACAGCTATTAATTTCAGATAGAACCATTTCACCATGAGGTTCTAGTCATGACGCGAAGCAGGAGGGATTCTGACGCGCCCCTCGCAGGTACACGAGCAACATATGAAGTTACGACGTAGAACAGGAGAGGTCCGGCCGACTTCATAAAGCAAACACGGGCCCAATGGTGGGTTTTACGATGTAAGTTCAGTCTCCCAGATGAGAATAGACTAGAAGGACATTTATCTTATATATACGATTCATCTCCTCTTCTTAGAAAGTTCGATTACTATTATTGTACAGGATAACTGGTAACATTTAGCTAGGTGTGTTTGTCTCTGCAGGAATAGACCAGCATGAAAAGGATAATATGTGGAGCTCATAACTCGTTACCCACGGGTTCTCTCGCTGCCATCTCATGGATAGGAGTACTGTTAAGCTCGCTTGGAAACTCCCCCTGAGCTTCTATATTATACACCCTTCTTGATGTGTCTTCAAGCTGATCCGTACACGTTTCCTGTGCATGGTTCACAGAGCTATACACACCGTTTCCAGCAAGCTCAGTAGATGTAAATTTTGCTGCGCCCTGATCTGTTGCGTCAAGCTCTGGCTTTGGCTCAGTTATGTCTGCCGCTTCCTCAAGCGTGAAGGGTGACTTTTTCCTTCTCTGAGCTGGTTTATATACCAAGTGGTATCCGATGAAGATAGAGATGATAATCACCACTACTCCGCCAACAACACCACCCACGATCGCTCCTGTAGGCGCCGACTTTCTCGCTGCCGCCGCCGCCGTCGTCGTCGTAGTGTTGGTACTTGAATTCAACCCGTCTGGTGGCAAGATCGCAACGAGATTTTCCGTAAACGTTGCAGGCCATGAACATTGTGAAATCGAGAATCTAGAACGCTGATAATCTGCGATAATATAGCTGGTTTAAGCTAGAATTAGAACCCTACTTGTTCTTTGAAGAAAATTAGACTATCTAGAGGTTTACATACGCTTCTTGCAAAAAGGCTCTACCAAGAGTGTATTGTGTACTGTTTGTGGCTCTCTTCAGTGGAAAGTAGTTTGTTTCACTCTGGACCAATGGAAACGAGGCAGTCAAATTGAAAGCCAAAAATGGCAGCGTAACAGTTATTGTCTGCCCTGTCATATCTGCAAGCGTAAATGTGAAACTTGGATCCATAGTACTTAAAATCCTTTGAGCGGTGCTGTTGATTGTATAAAGCTCATTTACGTCGTCATATTGCAGCTGAAACGCACTTTCAAACTGATCGCATACCACTTGTGGTAGGTAAAGATATGGAACTGTCGAGTCAATAAACATGGGAATTGTCTGTAGCATTAGGGTGGAAGCTGATCCCACGGATAATCCGCCAGTTGGGGTATATGTGATCGAAGTGAGATCAATTATGAGTCTTCGGGCCACGTCCGGGTAGAAATCAAGTGTGAGATTCAAGGAACCAAAGCGAGATGTATCGTAACCCCCAAGTGTCAAACTTCCTGGGACCTTGTTGTACCCTGTGTCATTTAGAGTTTTTTTTT